>QKQZ01005239.1:0-17540 GCA_003595255.1 Solenopsis fugax | reverse complement strand
AGAGAAAAAGAGAGAAGGAAGGAGAGCCGCCACCGCCGCCGCCGCCGCCGCACCTCGCCGAACCGAGACAGATACGCCGCCACGTAACATCGTGACAAACGCAATTAAGCATCTCACGACTTCCTGCACCGGGAGAAACCTGTAATCTGGTCATCTAGCCAACTCCGTAGACTCCTACCGGGGAACGCCCCGCGGCACGGGATCGCCGTAACAGGCCGCCGGCTGTTGCACGGAATGCACCTTCGAGACCTTCGTTCTCTTGGCGCAACGACAGTGGTCGTTCCCGCCGGGGCAGGCTAGCTGGCTGGACTCGTCCGGATTGCCTCCCCGTGCGACCCTTATCAGGATCCGAACCGATTTACGAACACGGTCGGTCGAGTAACGGCACTGGCGACGTTAAACTGCTGCGATTTGTTTCCCGGTAATAACGCCGCGTTCCGCGCGAAACACGATAATCGCGATTCAGGTGTTAGAGAAACGGACAGCCGCCGGGCACCCACGGCGGTTTACGTGGACGTAAATTATCGATTCTTCTCAAATTACAAGAAAGTATACGTACTGTGAGACAGGTGTGCGAATTGAATTTACCTCCTCGAAAAAAAATGCGCCATTACTTAACCTTTGTGTATAATGCAGTTTAATGAAACTTTTGCGAGGACTTCTTCGTAACTTCGTAACTTCGTTAGAAAAAACTTTGTCGAAAAAAAAAATTTAGTTTCTCGCTGAAAGTTTGTAGTCAACATGCACGCCGGAGATCTATTAATACAGTAATTATAAGTTATAACATGCGAAACGCGATTATACTTGTTTGCGATTTCGTGGATAGGGTAATATGCAATTTGCTCATTCGTCTGCTTGCGGGATCCTCTCGGATCGCCGGAGGACAGGAGCCCGCGAATAAGGTTACTACCGGATTGAACTACGGAGCTGCGTGTAGAATATCGTTTCCAAAGTTACGTGTAATGAACATGCATGTGCGCCCGATTAAAATAACTATAGATCACTGAAGTAACTTGATTATGAAAGTGTATTAATATGCAGTATCGTCCAGCTTTTAGAGGTAATCTAATGAATTAATATTAATCCATTGCTCTCTCCGGTATTACATATTAATATCAATCCAATTCTGGTAAGAGATTTATTGCATAAAATTTATTCGGCGCGAAATCGAACATTACGAAAATTGACGACGATCCTTTATTTATTTTTCCTGTAAAATCTGAAACTCTATTTAATACACGTGTGTAGAAAAATTGACAATTTTGTAACAAAGAATTTTTAAATTTATTTATTTATAGTAGGAGAGAGTTGTTGAATGTGTACCTGTCTCCTAAATCGTAGGATATTAGCATATATATATAGGTTACATTTCCTGTTTTATATATGCTAATTTTACTTGTATACTTAAAAAAAAGCAAGTGCAACTGATATTGATATCTGATCAATTTATATAGCTGATAATAGTGTAAACAATTTTATACCGAATCAATACAATTTTATACTAAATTTTTATACATATTCATGAATAGTTTATTGCAGAATATTTTACACTCACTGCATGCATGCGTGTGTGTGTAATCATTATAAAGATGAAATTGATATTTTTATAAAACTTCCTAAATTGTACTACTTCAATTTTATTATAACAAGTGATATTAATGTAAGACTAATAAATGATAGTAAAACTAATAATGGATGACTTATATTCCGAACGCACTTATAAAGATGCACTTAAAAGATGCGCGCTTTTTGTCATTTTATCCTTTTTTTATATGTAACGAACAATAAAGATAGAATGACAAAAAACGCATTACATCTTTATAAGCGCGTTCGGAATACGGGCCAATATAAATAAAAATATGTCAATTGTAAAAATAAAATTAGCCAGTTTGACATCATTACCTTTCTATTATATTATCAGATTAAAATCAGGGTTGGATAGTAATTAGTTAAAAAGTTAAATAATAAGGATAAAAGGGTAATTTTTAACTTAACTTAGTTAATTTTAAATGATTTTATATATTTTTAACTCTACTAGCTATTTTTTAAATACATAAACTTTAATTTATTAATTTTTTTCCTAAGTTAAAAATTCATTTATATAAAAGAAAAAATACATTCCCACATAAAAAAACAATATTTCTTTGCTATTTCATGTAAACATAATTTACAAATAATTTACAAATAAAATAAATTTGTTTGATGATTCATATGATAATTGTTTTGAGTAATCTAACTTTAAAAAACGAATCTCAATTTAATTTGAATAATGCTTTTCAACTTTTAATTTATCTTAAGTTAATTTACTCTTAACGTAACTTTTAACTAGTTAATTTTTTGTCCATATAACTTTCAACGTAACTGAATTAATTTTATAAGTCATTAACTTTAACTTGATTTAGTAAAAAAAATATATTAATTTTTCCAATCTTGAATAAAATTAGTTGATAATTACAAGGTCATTAAAACCGAGCATAAAGGGTGGAATATATATATTAAAATTAGTTTTACATAGAACAAAGTCTTGTAATATTACGAAACGTTTCGTAATATTACAAGACTTTGTTCTATGTAAAACTAATTTTAATATATATATTCCACCCTTTATGCTCGGTTTTAATGACCTTCTTGTAATTATAAATAGCAGTTAGCATACACGAGCCTATATAACTTATTGTTTTGATTAAATTAGTTGAATAATTCCTTATATTTTTAAACAAAATATTCTTTAAAACAGGTCAAATTTACGAGCCAAACGATTTGGCTGTCAAATATAAACTTTAGTTCGATCACATATAAATACAAATAACGCGGAACGTTTCGGCTATACTGAGCCTTCTTCAGCCAAAAGAATATCAATTATTTACAATAGATTACATAATGTGTTAAAATTTGAAACGATATACAATTATATATTTGAACGACAACGATTATTGATTCCATACACGGCAATTTTAAAAAGCGGAATCATCTGAATGTTACGCAATTTATGTCATATTGTTGCTCACATTTGCTGTCACGACTGCTGTCAATGGAGGCTCGATGACATCCCCCGACGAAGCATACATTGTATAAGTTGACTCAAAACGCTGTTCCATCCTTTCTTTATTGGTAATATAAAGAGAGAACGTAATCCGAACACTCAAGCCGTTACATAATGAACACAATGTGTCTGTGGATTCATATGCAACTCTCGACTCCGGTAATTATTGTCAACAATTGTTATCTATACGATCAAGGAAAAATACTATTGTAAATGAAATACTATAACTCACTTATGCTTCGTCGGGGGATGTCATCGATCCTCCATTGACAGCAGTCGTGACAGCAAATGTGAACAACAATATGACATAAATTGCGTAACATTCAGATGATTCCGCTTTTTACAATTTCCGTGTATGGATCAATAATCGTTGTCGTTAGCGCTCAAATATATAATTGTATATTGTTTCAAATTTTAACACATTATGTAACCTATTGTAAATAGTTGATATTCTTTTGGCTGAAGAAGGCTCAGTATAGACGAAACGTTCCGTGTTATTTGTATTTATATGTGATCGAACTAAAGTTTATATTTGACATCCAAATCGTTTGGCTCGTAAATTTGACCTGTTTTAAAGAATATTATGTTTAACATTAATACGAGCGTGTCGCGTAATTATTACTGTTTACTTATATTTTTAATTATTTTAATTTAAAAATGCCATACTTTCTAAGATGATACGATTTAGAAAAGCCACTGGTACAATTTAGATGACCGATTTTACCTAAATCATACTTTTTGTAAAGAAACACATGTTGCAAAGAAGTTTATAATAATTTGTTATTGGTTAAACTTTGGTGTAATAGGTATTTGCAACATCAAGATATAATTTTCAACGTTCATACCAAATCAATAAATATATAAATGGGAAATATAATAAAAAATAATTTAAATGGCACACGCATTTGGCAGCTCTTCCCTGCTACAGATCATTATCTTCTTTTTCTCGAAAACATTCGCTAATCGATGCTATAGATTCATATCGATTTCATTTGCAAAGGTTTATAATTTATTCATGTGATATGAAAAATCTCATCAATAGCGATTCTCCGACAATTTTAACGCTTTTTATTCCTCACATCTCGATATCTATGATAATTTTCAGACTGCATTGGTCCTAATGGCCGCCTCGATAAACAGACAAGCTTCGCGAAAGAGATTCTATTCTGTTTAGAATTCCGTCCAAGTAGCGATAACCCCAACTCACCGTGCTCCGTACTGCAATACGACGTAGCGATGGACTCAGTTCTCAATTCCGGTCACGGGCGTAATCACGACACTTAGGTAAAAGCGAACACTGGGGTGAAGTCACCGCGGTGGCCGCGAAGAGAGAAAGAGAGAGACGTAACGATCTACCTAGCACGGTATCAATGTGCACATACTTGTACATACGCAAGCGAGGAGCCGAGGAACCTCCGTTGCGGGTACGTTGCGGTAGCCGCCGATGGTTCGCTGTTTATCGACGGCATGAAGTGACTTCGGACACGTCGAAACCGCGGCGTGCACCACCGCATAGACGGCGGCTATTATCGGGGTAATTGAAACGTAAAACATGTCGCGGCCGCAGATGCTTTTCTCGCAAGTGACCGCACACACGTCGATGATTTGACACTGATCGAATGTCTTGACCATTGATCTTGTCATATCAGCTGCGAAGTTGTGAATTTTCGAATAAATACCGAATGGCAACGTGGAACTCCTCTCTGACCTCATATAGTTGAATCCGTTGACAATCAAATGGTACATTCAAGTCACGGAAATGATGGTGCCAGTTAAACGAAATGAGATTGCCTTCTGTCCGTTGCGAAAATTGGCAACTGGAAAGGTTGTCGGTGTGCGAAGGTAACTGAGAAAAAGTAAGAGAGGTACGTGTTTATCTTTTCCATGCTTCTCAGCAAGGAAGTAGTCTCACGTGGCTCAATATGAAAAGAGCATCTTAACACTATTTTCCAAGCAAGTTGTGGTTCTTCTTTTACCGCTCATACTCATACTCCTCAATTTCGAGCACACGCATAATTGAACAAGTAATCATGACAATAAATTTTCACTTAAAATGCATCTTGTATTTTTAAGTATCCTTTTTTAATCAAGATTATAATATGCTGGCATCATTAGAGTCGATTCGTGTTAATTAACTTACAAACGTCCGTCAACTATATATATGTATGTTGTCGGTTATTTGTTTCGGATGAGATATCCCAGAACGGGATTGGCTGCTCCGACAAGTATTGGAAACTGCGTACAATATCGCACATATCACGTGCCAGAAGATAAATGGAGCTTGCGGGAACTGCACGGCAGTGAATCTTGGGCAAGGTTTACGAACGGAGCAGCAGCACGAGATTATCTGGCGCATCGCAAAATCTACGGTGCATTATATAAATTTGGAACTATTCGATACAATTCAATCCCGAGGCACATTCCGCGCCGAATATATCGCGCTGACAGCAGTGAACATATACGTACATGCATATATGTGTGTGTGTGTGTGTGTGTGTGTGTGTGTGTGTGTGTGTGTGTACGGATATTACATAAATATATGGAATATATATATGTGTAAAAATATGTATAAAACATTTATTTTATATATAAATTCACTGATAAAATCGATTCTCTGTATATAGGCGAAAGCAGCATGTTACCTTATATTACACGATATAGAATTACTTTGAGCGAGTAGTTTCGCTCAGAAGCGTAATCATGATACTTAGCGAAAACTATGTTAGAAGGATGGAAAGCTGCGGTTATCTCGAAAAGTAGCGTCGGCTGCAATAATATCATTGTGCACATAGGAAAGGAGGTAAGCGGAGCTTGCAAGTAACTACATGGCTCGAGAGTGCCACGGAAGTTGCTATTTATGAGCTAGTCAGCGCAGAAACTTCGGTTGTGCAGTGTGAAACTCGGCAAACTCGCAATATGAATGGTTATGATGATGCAGGTGGAAAGATTTTTGATAACGTTAACAATGTGGATCGATAAGGGAAGATCTCTCTTTTTCTTCGCGAGACTGACACCGGGCGAACGATGAAATTGAAACGATGTTTCATCGTGGACATTCTTCATTCGAGATATTCTCGACACCTGCACTATTATTCTCCAACGCGAACTTAACGCGATGACACAGACTCGGTTATCATTTGGAAGGGCGATATCTTTTACGAGCACTTTACAATATTAGTTTCATGCGGGAAAACTTTCCCAAACTAGGCCTTGTAACACGTGAGACATATCTGTGTCTCGGAAGTGAAAAGATTAACATCATATACTTGGACATGCGCCATCCATTTCGCTCTGAAATGGAAATTCCTAGTTTCGAGACCTGTATACACGTAATTTCCTAAACGCGCAAATTTTTATGAATCACTATCGTTCTATTAAAACTGTCTTTAATAAACATTTATTAAAATTGTCCGAAAAAAATACTGTTAGTTAAAAAGCGTTAATTTTGAATCAAACGTAATTACAATAAATAGGAATTAATTAGCCAAACGAACAAAAGTTAAATTTCCAATGTAAGGTTTTTCGTCGAATTTTACAGAGAACGAAATAAATAAGAATAAATACATAAAGAAAAAAATATATACAGTATATTCAAAAATATATCTCTAGTTTTATTAAAAAATCATATGTTTGAAAATTCATATAAAATCAGTGCAATTAAACAAATACACAGTTCCGTACTATTAATTGAAATCGATATTTAGTAATTTCTCCTAAGTAAGAACTCTTTTGACTCATAAAGCAGCTTCATACGATCTCTAATTTAAAAAAGAATTTAACGGAATCTCTTGAAGAGCGTAAATAGGGGTAGCGTCGTAAAGGCATCTTGCGGCAGATGCAACGAGTATGGCTGGCACGGTTTTGGATTGCACGTAATAAAGCCATATCTATGGCAGACACGGTACAGAGAAACGATTCGTCGAAGCCGTCGCGCGTCTCTGCACATGTGCATGCTTAAGCGCAGAAACGGGTCCTGCGAGATTCGCCCGATTATTTGGTCATTTGAATCTTAATGCTGATATTTGCGAGAGAATGCGCGACCATTTGCCCTGACAAAGTATTCGCGGCAGCTGGAAGGGAACATGGTAGAAGGCGCGCCGGCAAACCTGGCTGCATATACATACATAATAACGATGTAAAGTACTACATTCGCGAATGCAGGCTGTTTTATAAATAATAATGATGGAGTTGGATTCTCGATGGCACAAATATTGTAATAAATTATTTGGATAGAAACAGTTGCATATACAAGCGCGGCACGAAACACATTATGACGCTCTTGCATGTATAAGAAAAAAATGTATCCGTGACATTACTGAAATGAACTGCATGGTAAAAGGGACAGAATTATGAAAAGCACATAGATAGTAAAAATATCTCTGTCGCAAATTTATAAAACATTACTCCACGTTTCAACAAAGTAAAGTACCGAATGTACTTGTTGAATTATAAGAATTGAATGGAAAATGTGAGACTCAAATATTTTTCTTACCAAATTTCTTGAAAAGTTTTCTCAAGTTTTCCCTTTTCTTGGGAAGTTTGCACTTTCCGTCAGATATTGTACCGTGGTCTTTAATTTAAACACTAGAATGGGGCATAGACGGAAATAAGGTGTAAAATGAGAAGGAAAAGGACCGGCCCGCGATGTGGATTTTCCGAAAGCAGTGCACTTGCTCGTGGAATGTCGTCGGCTGACTGTCATT
Source organism: Solenopsis fugax (assembly GCA_003595255.1). Taxonomy (NCBI): domain Eukaryota; kingdom Metazoa; phylum Arthropoda; class Insecta; order Hymenoptera; family Formicidae; genus Solenopsis; species Solenopsis fugax. Next base: position 9,794 of record QKQZ01005239.1, on the reverse strand, counting down.
AACCGTGAAGAAGATAACGCTGGTGAAGCGGGAGGAGACGACTTGCGTATCAAGCCGACTGCGCCTCGTCTAAAATTTAGCTAACGAGATGGGACGTTACGTCGCTGGCATCTAACGATGGGGAAAACGAGTCCCGGTTATGTCTCGGGCGCTATGGGGTGTGTCGAAACGACGGCACCTGCGGTGGAAGTTGAGGACAAGTATATATGAACGAAAGTAAACGGACGCCAGCAGTGCAAGTGCAAGATACGCGTACGCTAATCGTCGTATGTCTCTTGAACCAGTGGTTGTCCAATCTCTGCTTTAATTCCAGATACCGAATAATTGAGTACACACTCAGATGTGCAACTTTTTCAAATTCAACAAGAGAAGCCTATTACGGTCGTAGCTAGGTCTTACAAGTAAACCTACCCAAGTGTCACTCTTCGATTTTGATGAAACTTTGCACACTTTTAGGGCGATGAAAAATAATCGACACGTATTTTTTTATATTGGCGGTAATTCAGTTTTAAGGGTAGAAACTACCCTTTGAATATTTGGGGATGTATTCAAGATTTGAATGATATCCATTGAACAATTTAAATTGTGAAGACTTTATGGAGGTTGTCGCTGAATCCAAATTTGATGTCGAAAATATCATTATCAAAATGGCGGATTCAAAATGGCGTCTCATTGAATACATCCCCAAATATTCAAAGGGTAGTTTCTACCCTTAAAACTGAATTACCGCCAATATAAAAAAATACGTGTCGATTATTTTTCATCGCCCTAAAAGTGTGCAAAGTTTCATCAAAATCGAAGAGTGACACTTGGGTAGGTTTACTTGTTAGTGCTTTATATTTATTTGTGTGAGTTGTTTATATACCGATTCAAATTCACGAGACTGCGCGCCGAATTACTTTTTCGGTCATAACACAGCTCTAAGTTGAACATGAACAGATAATATCACATTTATTAAATTGAATCAATTTAATAATTAACGATGCTAACTTACTAAGATCTAGCTACGACCATAATAGGCTTCTCTTGTTGAATTTGTATTTATACATTATTGGTCGAATATTTCAGTTGTGCAACTTTTTGTTTGCGCTAATATCACGGTTCATATAACTATGTTGAATAATAATTGTTAAAATTGTCTGCAATCAAATCTAAGATCAAAAACAATTAGAAATATCTCCGAGAATGTATTTCTCATCATCCGCATTTTGAGCATTGTTGCTATAGCGAGATCTCCGAAGGTCATCCGAGCCTGTCTGCGTAGGACATTTGAATTTTAATAGCACTTATGAATGTGAATCCGTGTTCTTACTCGCTCCTATAAACTGCACTGCCTCTGGATACGAGTGGAATGCATTCTGCGAGACAAACTTCTTGTCGCTTGTTACACAGAGTACGCTGCGTTCTTTAGCAGATAAGAAGATCATTCATCGTGCATAAATAATTATTTCATATGAAACTTGAATAAACATAAGCCTGATAATCCTCACGTGATTTGGTTGTATTATTATACTTTTATAAGCCTTTAAATACTTTGTAGTTATATCTATATTGCGGAAAGTTATGTTTCTATCTCGTATCCTTCTGCAAAATGTGATAGAAGCAAAAGTGAACAAAAGTATTAAAATATTATTCATCAAGTGTTCGAAATATATAAGAATATTATAAATTTTAGACTACAATATTAAATTATCTTATAAGTCATACTATAGGAAAATTTACAATTATAAAGGAATCTATTGTAGGAAAATATATTACAAAGAATTATTGCCGAGAACAATCTATAAACAGTAATCTGACATGATAATAAAATTGAAGAAGATATAAATTTAATGAACTAAATTGTTATTTTTGTTGACTCATTTTATAAATAAATCTTCTTCTGTCTTTAATAGCTTGTACGGATATTGGCAATACTCTGTTCAACTTGTGTATTGACTTCCGCAGTCGTTCCAAATTATCTTACTTTACACCTTTCGCGACATGTACATGTCATAAAAGGAAATGTTTCTTCCTTAAGACAAGGGTAAAGGACGTACAGGAAAGCATAGAAGGAGGGAAGGGGAGGCATCGTTCGATGCAAATGAAACGGCGAGGTCGTGAAAAGAGCCATAGCCCTCGTCAAAATGTTTTACGCGGCGCAGAAGGTGTACGTCATAGATATGTGCCGCATGCCGATCATATTTCATGCAAATTTCCCATCCTTGCGCTCTCTCCAGCAAGTAGCTTCAAGGAATAGTCGAGGTACACCATCCATTACCGTTCGTCATTCGCCCGCGCACGCGGGGACTTTTCTGCAAGTGCAAGAGCTTCGAGGAACTCGCCCGGCTAATTATGAGGGCTATTTTTTTCTGCCGCCGACGCATGAAACACGGAAATTTTCTCGCCACGTAAGAGAAAACGCAATTTCCACGGTTGCGTTCGCTCCGTCGGTCTTTGCCCGCCCATCCCTCTTCGCCGGCCGCGATCTAATTTAATGATAATGAGAAAGAGAGCCGCCCGTGGTTTATTCCGATTTCATTGCGTGCGAAATGTGGCCGTTCTTCCTCCTGTAGCGTGCCAACGTCCGTTGTCTTGACTTTTTCCATCTCATCGGCATCGGTACTTATGCCGCATCGTAAAATCTCTCCGACGTTGCGGGTTCACTCGCGTGAATAATGATACGCATTAGTTTAATTAAATTTCGACCGTTTAACCTGATACCCACGCTTTTATTTCACAAACTTTTATTCCGTTGAACACGATATTCAGAATAAGTGTATATTATGTTTTACATCTTTTTCAGAATTATTTGCATTAACAAATGTGAAAATAACTTTGGGAATCAAATTTTTTGTGCAACAATTAAAATTACAAAACAATTCTTATTTGATGTGATCTGGGTTTTTAGAAAAAGCAAAGCATAAACGCGTAACTTTTTTTTCTGTTTCGCGGACACAAATAGTTCACATAAAAATAATTGAATCGCTCGTACTATAATCGTGCATCAATTTGCTATAATTATTCGCATCAGTAGTCTCTAACTGTTATAGAAAGCGATTTTAAAAAATCGCTTTCTATATCAATTATATTAAAAAAGCATTTTTTTCGCTGTGGCAATTACACGAAAAGAGAAAGAAGCAAAGATTAAATAAATTGCAGACCGTGCTAGATTTAAAACAAATGTATATCAGTAATATCCAGGGAGCGCGGTATCGGTGTAATATTTTTTACCGCATAAACGAGAGTTTTCAAGCTTATTTCGGAAAAAAAATGCAAATCCAATGCGAGTTTAAGAGATAACCGGTGATGGTTGCGCGCGCTAAGTCGTTCTTCGAGCTCAGCTATGTTTATGAATTGCGGGCAAACAGCTTTAATCCGAGCAAGGACCTTCGATAAGCGGCTTTCTCGAAATATCTTTTTGCAACGCCACCCTCCTCGTTTGCGTACGCACGTAACCGACGACGGCGAGGCTGGTCGCGGTCGTCCGGCAAATCGATATCACCGTATCCGGTCTATGCGTGCACGCGATCGACACGGAGGCGTACCGACTGCACGCAATTCGATAATAAATTATCATCGCATTCAGCGCCGTTCAAAATAATTCCCACGTGGCGATCTCCATCCTCCACTGGCGATAATTCGGATGACTCGAAGAGAGCGGCGGTGGCCTATCATCGCAGATGCAGAGGGGCCGACCGATACGCGGCTCTCACATGATTTCGCCGCAATTTCTAAAGCCGACCGGACATCGTGCCAGTACTTATGCGGATCGTATATGCGATTAGGTTTAATCCTCGCGTGTGGCGAAAATGTTCGTGCCGCGTCGCCGGGCAGATCGTGCGCGCAGGAAGCGTAATATGAAATTTCGTTAGTGGCAATAAAAAGGAACGTTTACGTCCCGCCTGAATTGGGTCGTTGTTTCGGAATAATGCCCCATGCAAAAGTCCATAAAAGTCGTGTCTACGCGGTCGAATGACGGAGTACAATTGATACGCGGGATACGCCGCCGACGATGAATTCGCGGACTGCCTTTTACGACTTGACAAGTCTGAAAAGCTATCACCCGGTAATCATCTCTCGCGACGTAAATATCCGTTTCAAAATTATATCGCATAAAAAGAGAAGTGGTCGCGGAACCGAAACTCTTTTCAACCGTACCGTTTATAGCTTCCGCTCTGTAACTTCCGAAAAATTAAAAATTCAAACTGCATACAAAAGAGAGGCAGGTGCTTCCCATTAAAGTGTAGCTTAAAGTAAACGGCGCATTAGATCGAATTTCACACTTCCAGTATGCATAATATATTACAAGGGAAATTCATTGTAAAAATGCTTTCAATGAAAATATAAGATAACTATTCTCTCTCTTAGCCGCATTTTTCCTTGATAAATTTGTTATTTATAAATATTTGATAGATAGACAGTCACGATTTTTATACTGTTAAGATACCATATTTTGATTTGTATGAAATATATTAACTTTTCAATATTAGAATATTAATTGCATTCTTTCATAATATGTGCTTTAATATCTGACTTGCAGCGAATTCGATTGGACTGCACTAGTGGGCATTGATGCACATAAAAGACGCTGTACACTAATTTAGCGCTTCTGTTTAAAATAAAATAGTGTAAAAATTCGTATATGTCTCAAAGAGTCAAAAGCATCATGTACCTACTTGGTACATTGATTTTATCAACGTACCATTTCATTCTGTGGAATTATGAAAAATTAAGCAGATATGGAATATCTCGTGTGAAGAATTAATGTGTTTATTCAAAAAATAAAATTTTTGTATTTTAATGCTGCAATTTTTTTAGAATTATTTAATTTTCCGTTAGAAATTACTTTTTATAGATGCAACACGCTAAGTGAAAAAGTGTAAAAGTGACATATCACATGTCACATGTCTTTATGTCGATTCGTGTATGACATCTTTTTAAAGCATCAATGCGCACAAGAACAGCATTTGAGATTTTTCGTGCGCATAAAATGAATTCATTATTACGCTTCAAATTACGATATACAGATAGAAGAGGAAACCTGTTAATCTAGTAATAGAGAGCGCGTCGGATATCGCGCATAAATCAGAAAGCGCTAAAGATTCAAGTTCGAGATGACACATAATGCGGAGACAAAACTTTGTCTCGAGAATCTTCTCCGCCATCTCGGAAGCCAAACGTCGATGTTTCTTGCCTTCAATTAGTGCTGCAAGATGGTACAACTTCGAGAAAGTTTGCGCGATATAATGCAAGCTGCGAGATAAAGCCCTGTGCGACGATAAAACCAATGCATGGCGGAAATATTTACGGCATAATGCATGTCTGTCGTTACTTAACTGTCGGTATTGTATTATACTGTAGTTCAAGAAAGACGAGTGCTAATTAAACAAGTTCTTTAAACTTATCGAAAAGACAGCAAAGACATCGTGTTGCAGCTATACAAAATTTTTTTAAGTAATTTCTAACGGAAAATTAAACAATTCTAAAAAAAATTGCAACAATAAAATATTAAAATTTTATTTTCTGAATAAACAACACATTAATTCTTCACACGAGATATTCCATATTTGCTTAATTTTTCATAATTCCTCAGAATGAAATGGGACGTTGATAAAATCGATGTACCAAGTAGGTACATACATGACTCTTTGAGACATATACGGATTTTTACACTATTTTAAACAGAAATGACAAAATTGATAAATTTTTTTTTGGAGAATGCGGATTTGATATTTTTTTTTTTAGAAAAGAAATTAAATAAAAAAAGAATCATATTGTGCAAGTTTGAATATTCTAGCTAGTTAATGTGTCAGATTTTTCGTATAGTAAGTTTCATTTAAAAATTAAAAGATGAACCTGTTCTGTTATCAACTGTGCATCAAGATTTTATCATAATTTTCGTTTCAAACACTCCATGTATATACGTCGAGATATCAACAAGATATCATGCTTGATCGCACAGTCCACCTATTTTTAACGAGGAAACTTTTATATACATCCCGCGCTACGAAAGTGCATGTACGCCGACGTAACACTGAAGTAACTTCTGAACAAAGTTAACTCCGGAGATATCATAATCACAAAGCACGCAATACTTATCGCTCGAATGTATCGGGCGATATCGAGATACCTCAGGGCATTCTCTAACACGGACGGTCAAGTATAGAATTCTCTTTCCTTGTGAGAGGAAGAAACTTAAAACTAAAAGGATCGCTAAGTTAAGATAACGTCAATTCTAAGCTGGCGTTATTAAAGAATGTCGACACTAAAAAAAAATATTTCGGCGCCGCGATACGTATAATGGGAAAAAGCAAAATAACAAGATAGAGAAAGGGACAAAGAGGTGAACAAATTGGAAGAGAGCAATAGAAAGAAAAGGGAAACAAAAAGCAAGAAAAAGACGTTGTTAGGGAAGCATGTACATGAAAAGTTCGTATCTAAGTGTCCGGGATCGTTGAAGAGTCCGGCGAAAATAGCGCGACGGAGCAAGCCGGTGGAGAGGACGGTGTGGGAAAGGACTGAAAAGGACCCGGTCAGGGACCCTGGGGTGCGCGTGCACTGATATCTTGTTTAATTAAGCGAACTCGAAAGCGCGGCGTCTTGTCGTGGTAAGAAGCTGACCCATTGTGAGGCTTCAAAGCCTGCTGCGGCTGTTACTCGCCACCGGAGAGTGGAGAGGAGATTCACTCGCCTCCCTCTTCTTTTCCTTTCTTCTCTTCTTCTTCCTCCTACTCCTCATTCCTGCTTCGTGGTCCTTCAACTTTGCGCTAACAAACACCGTGGATCCTGCGTTGTACGTGTGTATATATACCGATTTTACGTATACCGTGTCAACTCGGAGATCGCGTGCAAGAGAGAGAAAGAGAGGCAGATCGAAAAGAGAGCACGGACACGTACTTGTGTGGGTACGTACGAGCGAAACGAGAAGGACCAGAAATAAAGCACGAAAAAAGCATCGTCGTGGAGAAGCGGGGCGACGTGTTCCGTCCTAATTACGTGCCGCCGCTGGCTGCATGCTGTTGCCGTGGCTGCTGCGGCAACGGCACTGCAGGGCGCCAGGGTCCGCGCATTTAACGAAAGGCGCGGACACTAACGACTCGAAGCGGTTCGAATCCACGGGTGTTCCACGGAGAAAGACGAGAGAAAAACGTCGATCTCGGTCCGAAATGTAGAACGATGGCAGAAATGTATAACGATTTCCAGCAGGTGAACAGAAAGAGAGATACGTATCTGCTACACGTATCGTATAATATACAGGTTGCTACCTTTATCGTTATTTATTTTATGTTATTTCAACGTTAGCAATCGGAAGCAAATGCTAACATGTCAGAAATGACAGTACGACACTGGATACAAATGTTTTAATCGTTCATAATATGTATTTAATACTTTAAATTGTATATATTCGAGTTTAATTCATATTATACAAGGTGTTTCCTGTACATCTTTCATTTAGAATATCTCTGTTATTTTTAATAATACGAAAAAATACTGAAAGGAAAAGTTGTTTTTGTTTCGAAGGGGCAAATATTATGATAGGTTTTTATTCATGCTTATTATTTTATGAGATTTAGAAATCATCAATATTTTTTAAAAATGGAACGACGTATTTTCATTAATGTAGTAATGTAATTCACAAAAGAAAATCAAATTCAAAATATAGGAAAAATATGTTGATTTTAAGACGTTCTTAAACAAAAAAAGATCACATTTAAGTGACGGTTAAATTTGTTTCTTTTCTTTTCTTTCTTTAATAAACTACATTAAAAACTTGAAAAATATAATTAATAAAAGACAAAAATTATATTGTATGAAACTAATTTGTCAGTTGTTTCCTTAAAGATTCGCTTATTACGACATTAGATATTGGAGCGTTAATTAAAAAAGAATTTCCACAATATTGTTAAAATAAAGTACAAAGAATTAAGTTTTGAAAAAATAAATAAATCTTAAAAAAATAAATATCTAAAATAAAAGACTCCTTTATTAAAAAGGATGTATAGTCACCTATAACACATCTTCATTCTTATGATTTATATAGTTATATAGAGGGACACATTTGCATCACTTAAAATATCATCGTGACAAATTAATGTCGTCAAGGACGGCAATTTTGAGATTCATTAGCGCGAAAAGGCTGACGTGAACGCATATAAACCGCATGTCTAGACAGGTTCAACCGAATTGAAGTGTCGCACTTCAGAATAAATCCCATTGCACATACGACATCGCGTGAATGAGATCGCGTGTGCATTGTATGCGACTTCAACGTATCTGTAGCTTTCATCCGTATAATACATACCAGCAGAGAAATTTGAACGTTTGAAGATGTTACGAGGTTGTGATTTAGAGACAGACAGATGTCTGATCCCTACACAGTTTCCAGTATTATTTCGCGAGCTGTATGGATACAGTCATTAATTGAAACGACCGGAGGACCGTTTTTGCGCGCGTCGGTGCGCTCAGACGAGAGAATTGCAAAAGCTGTGACATTGAAGCTTTCCGTCGACGCGAGACACTACGGCAGGGAAAGCGAAAGCGGTGGGATGAAGAGTGGGTTTTTCTGTGCGCGAGGGTGATGTTCGAAAGGGTGGCAAACGAGCAAAAGTTCAAGGATGGCGAGGGTGTCGCGCTACATCGATCGTACACCTGAAACATCCACCTTGCGCGGTCTGCTCATCTCCCTTTTCTTTTCCACGTAGCCCTTCGAACCTGTCTACCTCTTTCGTCATCGCTCGTCCCTTGCTGCGTTGCAGGTACCGGGATCCTCTTTTAACACCCTTCGTATCCTTCGACCGCACAGCACACGTGCGCCCTTCACATGTGCGACACGCGTTTGCGTAAGCGCGTATTCCGCGCTCCCACATGCGTCTTTACACCAGAACCCGACGACATCCAATTGTCCCGGGAATTACTGAATGAATAAGTTACACGGCAACTTTAACGCCGGCTAAAAAGCCCCATCAAGTTTAATTAATTTCTCGTGAAGTCAGTTTCTTGTTGATCCTGCTTGAAAGGGTCCTTCGTAATGGGTTCTTTTCTCGGACTAGTATTACAGCTTTCACGGTAATTACAATGTACATCGTATGCTACATACCACGACATGCGACGTTAAATAATAATTATATAAAAAGTTTATAAAAAAAACATATGCGGCACGGTTCCGGAAGTAAAAATAAAAATATAATAAATGCAAAGCTTTTTATTAAAATAAATAAAAGGATGACGTAGAAATGATAAAAAAATTTTAGAATTTTAGAATCGATAACTCGTGACAAACTATTACTTAAACAGAATTCAGGTGTGGAAAATTAATGCCAGATTAATAATATTGTAAAGTGAACTGATTAGAGCGAATTGTAAAAAAGACGCGACGGAGCTGTTATTTGACTGCCCACTGATCGATTTTTAACCATCTGTAAATAGCGAACCGCTCAACTGGTCGCCCGTGTCAGGCAGAAAGCGAGGTGATCGGCGTGAGGAGATGAAGAAACCATAACGTGGCGGCGCGGGGAAGTGAATTAGACGATGTAACCGAGGTGCCCCGGGTCGCACACTACCGCGGCCAATGAATATGAAACAGTCATTAGCGCGCCAATCCGGAATCACTTAGGTGCGCGCAGAGTGCCAGACTAGAGAGAGAGACAGAGAGAGAGAGAGAGAGAGAGGAAAACAGGAGAGAGAGAGAGAGGGAGAGAAGCAGTGGAGGTGCATTGAAATGCATTGCCTGCGGGCCGTCGACGGGTACCGCCAGGGGTAGCAAACTCTTATGCTTTCCTCGGTACCAGTGTTTGCAGCGCCATCACTTTCTT
>QKQZ01005234.1:0-23613 GCA_003595255.1 Solenopsis fugax | reverse complement strand
AAGGTCCGATTTGGACACGGGTTCTTTTAAACTTTGGAACAAATTTTACAATAAATTACAAAAATGATCACAAAACGCTTGATATTTTTGAATTCTACATCTTTAATTTTCTTAAATCAATTATCTTTCAAATTTTTAACAACTTTTAAATAATAATTTACAAGGATTTTCTTTTTTAAAAAAATTTTTGNCCCAAAAAAGGTCCGATTTGGACACGGGTTCTTTTAAACTTTGGAACAAATTTTACAATAAATTACAAAAATGATCACAAAACGCTTGATATTTTTGAATTCTACATCTTTAATTTTCTTAAATCAATTATCTTTCAAATTTTTAACAACTTTTAAATAATAATTTACAAGGATTTTCTTTTTTAAAAAAATTTTTGCACGATGTCTGAAAATACATATTTGCGTCTATTCTATGAATGTTATGACAGAGAACTGTCAAACTGCTGTCACATGTTCGGTGTCTTATAAGGACTTTACATTATAAATGGCACGCAAATCTGCTTAACCGTATTCATTTAAATTAAAAAGGTCCGATTTGGAACACGGTCCGATTTACCCCACTCGCCCCTATTCTTAATGAAGTTTTTTGCTCGGTTAAATTCTATAAACTGTTCATGAATCTGATCAAAATCTTGACTCTTAACAAACCTATCCATATTTTTCTTCTTTAGGAACTTGCGGTTTCTAACATACAGTTGTCCATTTTCATCCAATCTAACAACATAAGATCTTGGACGATTTGGGTTCACTTTAACTACTTTACCCGGTTTCCACTCTTTGTTATCTCCTTGAACCATAACTTGATCACCCGTGACCAATTCTGGCAAATCTCTCGCATTTCTATCATAATAAATTTTTTGCTTCCGTTGATAACTATCATTATTTCTATGCTTAAACTTACTCCAATCTAAAATTTCCTCTTTAACCGGCAAAAGCCCCTTTAGTCTTCTCCCAAAAAGTAGTTGCGCTGGCGATGGACACAACTTATTTACCGGAGTATTACGATATTCAAATAGCATCAAATACATGTCTTTACCATCATACAATGCTTTTTTTAAAACCCTCTTTATCGTTTGAACATGTCGCTCAATAAATCCATTAGATGTGGATACTTAGGGAAGCTCGTTCTTTGAGTGATCTCCCATTCCTCAAGAAAGTTTTGAAAAGCATTGTTTACAAACTGTGGTCCATTATCCGAGTACAATACATCTGGCTTGCCATGTCTTGCAAAAATAGCTTTGACCACCGCAATAATTTTTTCATGAGTTGTATTACAATTCAGGCAAATTACTTCCGGTTACTTTGAGTACATATCTACTAGTAACAAATATTCCTTGTCATCAAAATGAAATAAATCTACTGCTACTTGGCTCTAAGGACGATTCGTCGTTTCTTTGTTTAATAGTGTTTCTTTCTGATTACTATTTTGATAAACTAGACAAGCAGGACAGTTACTAATGAGATCCGTGATTTCCTTTTGAATAAATGGCCAATACACTGACTCCTGCGCTCTTAAAAGAGCTTTTTCTTAAGATGATTATAATGTAATCAATTTAATATATTTACTCGCAAGCTTTTCGGAATAACTATTCGGTCACCTTTAAATATTACTCCTCTCGCTGTTACAAGTTCATCTCGAATTTTCCAATAAGGCCTAATCATTAAACTTATTTGATCCTTCTGTTCCGGCCAATCCTCTTTAATAACTTTTATTAATTCCTTCATGTCTTCATCTTTACTAGTTTCTTCCGCAATTAATTTAAACTTTTTTGGTACAACGTTAACAAAGTTTATTAGATCAACTTAAGCCTCTACAGCTGACTCTACTAGCTTAAAACTGTTATCTTTATTGTGCGCTTGAGATAAAGGATCAGCCAGATATAATTGCGATCCCGGTTTATATTTAACTTCAAAAGAATAATTTTGTAAATTTATTCTTAGCCTTTGTAATCGCAACGAACATTTGTCTAACGGTTTCTTAAAAATTGCTTTGAGTGGTTTGTGGTCAGTCTCCACTATAAATTCTTTTCCAAACAGAAACTGATGGAAACGCTGACACCCAAAAACTATAGCCAAGAGTTCTTTTTCAATTTGCGCATAATTTTGCTGAGTTGCTGATAGTGATCTTGAGGCATATGCGATTGGTCTACTTTCCTGCAGAATAACTGGCCCCATACCATCTTTAGAGCTGTCCACCGAAAGCACAATTTGTTTATTTTTATCATAGAATCTTAGAACCGGCGCCTCCATAAGTTTCTGCCTTAACAACTCGAATTCTTTTTTATATTGCCGTAACTACATCCATGCACTATCTTTTTTCTTTAGAGACCTTAGGTTTGCCGTTAAATTTGATAATTTCGTGATAAACTTCGCTACATATGTTCCATTCCTAAAAATCTACTTAATTCTTTCACATTAGTTGGCTCTGGGATTCTTTTAATTGCTTCTATCTTTTCATTATCCACACTAATGCCATCCGCAGATAATATGTCCTACATATCTTACTTTCAAATTACATTTATTCAAATTGAACTTGACTCCATATTCCCTTGCTCTTCTCAAAACTAATTGTAAAATTTCATCATGTTTTTTCTCACTGCTAGCATAAATTATTAAGTCATCTAAATATATTTTTACGCCTTTAATGTTACCAAATATTTATGTAAAGACGCGATGAAATATTTCAGGAGCATTTAATAATCCGAATGGCAACCTAAGGAATCTAAACCTGCCAAACGGCGTTGCAAACGTCAATTCTGAAGACTTTTCGATAATACTACTTGCCAGAAACCCTTGTTTACATCAAGGGTGCTAAATATTGTAGCTCCTAACATCTCGCGCGTAAGTTCTTCAAACGTCGGAATCTCGAAGTATTCACGTACGATCGCTTTGTTAAGATTTTGAGAGTCTAAACATATTCTCAAATCTCCGTTTTCTTTGCGGACTAGAACAATGGGATTTACGAATTCTGTTGGTTCAGTAACTTTCTCAATAATTTTTTCTTGAACCATTCTTTGAAGTTCCTCTTCTAACTTTTTCATTAATTGAAACGGGACTCTTCGACAAGGTACAACTTTTGCTTCATAATATTCTTTAAGCTTTAACTCGCACGGTTTCATTTTTATTTTACCTGTGCCTTTAAACAAATCCTTTTCTTTCTCTAGTAAATTCTTGATCGCTTTTATTTCATTAATGCTGTTTCTTTTAACTTAATCCCAAATCTTGTAGACTACTAATGCCAAGAATTGGAGGAGATTTGTCAAATGTTTTCACAATTACAAAATTAATTGTAGTATCTTTATCCTTTAACTTTAACCCTCAAGTCGCAATTACCTTTAACTTCGAGTTTCTGACCGCAGTAATTCGAGATTAGCATATCTATTTTCTTAAATTTTTTCTTAAGTTTTAAAGATTGAAAAACGTATTCGGGAATGACATTTACTTGTGCCTCAGTATCAAGTTTAAATTTAATACGTTTGTTACAATTTAACAATTCAATTGTTTCGTACCAGCAGGTATCTAGAGCATTAATTTCAATTGTATCAATTACAAACGAATTTCCCGACGACGTTTCTCCTTCCAATGCGTGAACATTTTCATTTTTACACATTTTTGCAAAGTGATTCGACTTTTTCATTTCATGCATGTCTTACCCCACGCTGGACATTTATACCCATGTTTGTAACCGCACCGATGACAATCTTTTTGTTGAGAAGTCAACTTGTTTTCCCGTCGTCTATCGTTTTGCTGACTGCCTGCTCTCTTTGAATCCTTGTTCCCTTGGTACTTGCTCTATTTCGGCTGCTTCGCTGCTTTCCTCGACTCGTTCGACTGCTGCTTGACTGCTTCTAACTTTGTAGTTCCCCCGCTAAGTTGCTTTATTTGGAGATCCGCCTGCTCTGCTGCTCTGCCTATCTCAATGGCCTTTGTTAGATTCAAGTCTTTCTCTCGTAACAACCTGTCTCGCACCTTTGAATCGCGTATGCCGCACACGATTCGATTCTTTATCTATTACTCCTTTAGTGTACCAAATTCGCAATTTGCTGCTAATCTTCGCAAATCCTCCACAAACGAATCAAAATCTTCTCCAGTGCCTTGAACTCGAGTATTAAATTTATGGCTTTCTACACTTGGATTCGATTTCGGAACAAAATAATCCCCTAATTTGGTCTTGAGTGTTTTGATATCAGTTTTTTCGGCCTCGGTCATCTCAATCGTTTCTATTACTTCCCTAACCTCTTCGGCGATACAATGCAACAATGCTGCCGCTTGAATTTTGGGAATCTTTGTATCTAGCCCTGAGACTATTGAAAAAAGATCGAAACTTGCCTTGAATTTTTTCCAATTTTTTCCAAGGTCACCCTCCATCGACATCGAGTTCGGTTGCTTGAAAGAATCCATCCTTCTTTCTACTCAAGACAGCGTATTACTCGCTCCTTGTTTGACTTGTGGCGTCTCTTTGTTTCCGTCGTTCGCACAAGTATTTTGTGTTACAGACAATTTTCTTCTTTTCCTGGTTGAGTTTTCACAGTCCAGGAAGAATTTAAAACCACTGCGCCATGTTATAGGTTTAATAATGATCTCACAAGACTAATCTAGATTAATGTGCAGCTTTATTGAGCGTTGGTTACAAGTCACTCGGCTGTTGCAAGGCGAACCGGCAAGTCTGCGTTCCCAAAAACACTCACTTACAGCCACACTGCTGAACAGTGGTTTCAAAGTTACTGACTTAATATAAATTCTCTAATAATTAGGTCATAGCCTGGTGCTCTTTTAGGATTAATGTGTTTAATAATTGTCACTACTTCTTTTTTTTTGTAAAGATTTTAATTTCTGCGTCAGACTTACAAGGATTTTTAAGAGCATCGAGTATTCCAGATTCGTCCTCGAATAGATCTTCATATGTATTTTGTATAAATACCTTGGATAAATATTCAGTACAAGTCTTTGCTTTTTCCAAGTCACTCCGTGCCCAGCTTGGTGGAGATGCAATCTGAAGCTGTTTTAACTTCCTGGTAGTCTTTCAAAAAGAGCAGTCCGTTGCTACTATAGCATCAAGGTTTTAGAGGTAGTTTCCGATGTGTATATTTTGTTTTTTGTCTACTAATAGTTTCTGTTGTCTAGTTTCATAATTAAGTTTAATTTTCAGTTTGGAATGTCTGGTATACTGCCAAAGCTTGCGCAACCTACGTTTTTAGTTATTTATTTTTAATTACCTTAAAAAAGTTAAGTACAGAGTCTTTTACTTCAGTTCATTTCATTGTGCTAATATATGTAGATTCCTAAGCTGCATATTGCGTATAATTTTACTGCAGTTATTATATCGTATGTATTCTTCTGGCTTATTTTGGTATTTAAAGTTTTTTCCATGCATTCAGTACAGCCAGTTAGTTCTTTGTGAACTATATTTTCTGTTTACTGCAATAATTTTTTAGAGAGTCACCAATATAGAAGTATGGTCTGATGACAACTCCAGACAGTATTCAGATTTAATATAATTCTTGGATATATCTTTGACAATACAAAAATCAATTAGATCAGATGTTTTATGTAGGTCAGATGGCCAATACGTTGGATGTTCTGATGATACTGCATGGAGTACGAGGACTTCAATGCTTTTGAGTAACTCATGCCTCTTAAGAAAAGTAAGTCTTGAGCTCCAATACGTGTTTGGCATTAAAGTCCCCACCAGAAAGCGCTTACTCAGAGTTTTGAAAAATGCTTAAGATTTGTTATTATGTTTAAGGGGACAGTAAACATCAGCTGATATAGTAAAATGTTCTATTTGATCTTCAATAACGATGTTCATAGCTTGAATATAAGCTGAACAATAAGAGTTAACTATATAATATTGGGTTGTTGGAAAAGTCATGACGTATTTTTTCAATGTTTTTCAAAGGTCATTTACTTACATAAAGAACAAAAATCAAACAATGATATCTTGCCCGTTCTGTTCGATAGCCTTTTGCTATCTTTCAGTGAGCTTCATAATTCCTCGTTCATAGAAGGACCTATTTTTATCACAGAAAAATTAAACAAGGTGCTGATTTACATCCTCATCTGAATTGAACGTTATACCACGCAAGGTATTTTGAAGAGAGCGAAACAAATGAAAGTCTGACGGCGCAAGGTCAAGCGAGTATGGTGGTTGTAGCAACACATCTCATCCAAGCTCCAATAATTTTTGACGGGTGATCAAACTTGTGTGTGGTCCGCGTTGTCGTGATAGAACACAACTCCTTTACGATTAACGAGTTCTGGACGTTTCTGGATGATCAATTAGTTCAAACTGTTCAATTGCCGACAGTACACATTCGAATTGATTGTTTTTTTTTATTTTTTTTTATTTTTTTTTATTTTTGAACCATCGTTCTTGTATAGCATTGTCACCGTAAACTTTATGCAACTTTTCACAAGCTTGACGCGCATTTTTTCCTTTATGGAAGTAAAACAGTAATATATGACGAAAATGCACAGTTTGGTCTTCCATTTTCAATTTGTTATAAACTCTCCAAAACTTAACCAAATCGCTCAAATTTTTTTTTTAAATGAAGCTAGAACTGTTAGCTGTCAAATGACATAGCAATAACAGATGCAAACAAACTCTAGTATTGCCAATATGATCTAGCGCCATCTATGCGCAAAAATGCGTCACTTTTCCGACAACCCAATATTTGATCTTACTTCTAATAATTATGGCAGTACCTATATGAGCTGACCCGTCAGGATGCATTGTAGCCAGGAATAGATACATATGTAGCTCTTACTTGTAAAGTGAGTTTCTGATATGAGCATTACGTCAATGTGATAACTCTATAGAATTCTTGAGTGATGTATGTAACAAGCCATTAGCATTCCAGATGGCTATATTAAATTAATTAAATGTGATAGCTAAGTCATGAAGCTATAAGCATTATAATTATAAATAAAACAAAGAGTAATTTCGGCGAATACGAGTCAGGTGCGGTAAACGAAGCGCAAAGAGAGGTGATCTCAAAAAATTATGTAATTACATTGATTTAAATGATATAAATTTAATATAATAGAGGGGTACCCTTTTCGAATTATTGTGTCATCACGACATACCGAAATGATGTCTCAAAATTTTAAATTCACACGAATTACCCTTTCAATTGTTGCGAACAAATTACATTTCTTCATATGACTCAGTCTGTTCTCGTGTTGGCAACGAGTAATCAGCTATATATAATCCTACACTTTTTGACTATATACAACGGGTAGAATAATTGTGATATCGGAATAGAATTATAAGATGCGTCAATAGTTTTAAACATTTTTAATGTACGGCTGAAGAAGGTCAAGTAAGACCGAAACGTTCTTTATACGAGGTCTTTATGATTGTTAAGACTTAATTAAATTATTATAACTATATTAAATTATTATATTTGCATAACCTAAACCTGCTCATTTATGGCCCTTATTTAATCATTATTATTACAATACGAGCGAAACTATTATTGTTATAATTGTATTTATTTGACTCGGCGCAACTTGTAAGAGATTTTTCTGTAGGATATCTGTTTAAGTAATGTTTGTGTTATTTTGAAACTGTGTGATTTTGTATTGTCTTTGATTGGTACGAAGTTCCTTGTTGTGGCTGCAGTTTCAGCATATGTGGAGTTAAGACCTGAAGGTTTCTTGGTTATATGTTGATCCTTATCGACTTGAAATTGAACGAATTCCCACGTTTATTGCTTAAGATTCTCGGTCGTAGCGCAGAATGTTTAGTCCTTTTAAATCCCTATACACTGTACAGCCTTTATATAATTAATTGGATGGTTGCCGTTACATAAACACACACTTTACATTATCTGACCGTACTTTTCTAGAACATTCTATCGTTGCATGATTTTCAACATTTTTTCGCACTGTGATGAAAAAAGTGCTTAATAGTGTGGCCATACCTTTGACAATTCGCACATTACGTGTAAAGATATCGCAAAGAAAATGTCCAAGTCTTGAAATTTTCATGTAAGAAACATCAGCGCCTTTGTCCGATTCATGTTTTCGACACCAGCGGCATTCACTTACAGTCGTATCATTTTAATGACACCAGTGGCGCTCTCTTATAGTCGTGTTGAGAGTTACAAGCAGGAGTGCGAGGCCAATCCGTGAGGACCCTCGCACTAGGATGTCGCATTTTGGACGCGACACACTACACCTTGATCTTAACTCAGAGAGTCAAGATCAAGGAGAGGTCCACAGGGATGTCCCCAAGCATGTCTCCAGAGGATGTCCCCCGGGATGTTCTACGAGGATGTTATCAGGAAATGTCCTCAGAGATGTATCCCGGCTACGCACTCCCGCTTGTAACTCTTAAGAGGATCCTAAAGTCGTCCTTCTTTTTACTGACTGAAAGCGGTAAATAATTTGATTTTTATTGATGACAATAAAAAAACAATGACACGGGTGTAAGCGAGCGCCGCTGGTGTCGAAAACTTAAACCGGACAAAGACGATGACTTTTCTTACCTGAAAATTTCAAGACTTGAACATTTTCTTTGCGATATCTCTATGCATAGAGCACGGAGAGAAAAAATAAAAACATGTTTATTATTATACAATTCACCCCAAAGTTATCGATTGAGACTATACAGAATTTGATTGGTTCACAAGAACATACAAGAAAACACTCTATCTTTCTATGTGCCAGCCATCGATATAAACTATATAAAGAATGGATTGAACTTCACGCGAGCAGAAGCATAGCTTGTAGAGTGAGAGGTATACATAGTAGGCCTTTTGTGTTTCTTTCGCTAGCTTCTTATTAGTAAATTTACCCACATTTCACCCTGAAGGAAGGCGAATTCACCAATGAAAAGTTAGTAAAAAAGACAAAAGAAGCCTATTATGTAGTATCTCTCAGGGCCTGAACAGAAAGATGGTCGTAATAGAATCGTAGTCGTAGTCGTAAGTCCAACGCACAAACAATTGACGTTAATCGTCAATCGTATTGATGCTATACGACAGACGATTAACGCAAACACCAATTGTTTTGTATGGTATCGACTATACGATTGACGATTAACGTCAATTCTTTGTGTGTTGAACTTATGACTACGACTACGACTCTATGACGATCGTCTTTCTGTTCAGGCCCTCACTCTACAAACTATGCCAACTTCTACTCGCGTGATGCTCAATTCTTTCTATATATCGATGGTGCAGCCCAAGGAGGTTGAAAGGAATCCGAAAGCACTTAATACGCATCAGTTTTCCCAGTGAAAAACACTATTAGTTTTAGAACAATTTTTTTAAGACATTCATTCCAACTTCTTAGACGCTCATTTCTGGTTATTTTACAAAAACATTAATTAATGCAAAATGCAAAATAGAATTATAAAAATTGTTACACTATCTGATAAAAGAGTTTCTGTTTTAAAATTTATATTTTTAAAGTTTCATTTTTATTTTTAACTTTTGTTTAAAAAGTATAGCTAAAAACAAAGTAACATCACAGTATTGATAATCTTCCTCTATTAATTAATTTACTGCAAACTGCTCCACAATTTCTGTTTACAGATTCCGTAAATATTTTTTTATTATTCTAAATATAAAATAACAGCATTAAAAGAATAGCTTTTAGATTATATTATAAAATTATTCTGTATTTTGAATAGTGTTTTATGTGAACAAAAAATGGGGATGGAAAGGTCTGTACGGAAAATTAAAGACTTTAAACACAAAGTTTTTGAATTTTAAATATATCGCAAGCATCATTAGATCCATTCTTATGACTACTAATTTGATAAACTTTATTAGATGTTCCACAGAAATAATTATTTTGCGATATTAAGTTCATTCAATTAAATTCATTAAATGGTGCCTTATGATGTAATGTCTCAGTAAGTTATAATAGGATAAACTGAATAATTACAGTGCATCAACAAGAATTCGTTTAATTACAAATATCAAGTTATGTGTATTCGAATAAACCCTAAATACTATAAACTAGATAACAAAGGTATAATGCTAAAGGTATAATGCTAAAGGTATAATGCTTCTCAAGTACAATGAAAACGCTCAAGTAGAATATCTCATAGGGTCACTGCACCAATCAATGAACAAATAGGAAATTGAACCAGTCAACGAACAAATAAAAATAATATAATTCTATTTTTAAATAAAAGATGATATTTTAATCAAATCTGTAATTAAATCCAAAAAAATATCAATAATATTAAATGAAAATTAATCGATTTTAAATAAAAATGTCAAACGTAAGAGAAGAGAACACCATTATTGGTTGAAGCAGATCTTGGTACTAATAATAATTTGTCTAATAATAATTAAAATATAATGATATGTAAAGGCGGCAAATACGAGTTGGGCGCGATAAACAGTGCGCAAAGGAAATCAACAAATAATTGTGACAATCACATAGATTTCATAATTGAATTTAATAACAAAAAATCGAACATATCGGCTCTAATTTTGAGCCATCTTCAGCGCAAATACATCGAAAAACCGAGTTGACAAATTAATTTCCGCCTAATATCATTATATTTACATTTTCATGAGTCCCATTTTTTATATTTAATAATAATTAATCATAATTTTGATAAAAATGCCAATTTACAATTTATTATTTTACAAAGTCTCATTACTTTAATATTTTTCTTAAATAGTCATTTACGGGTGATAGTTTAACAACTGATGCAGTGATTCCGAAAAATTTCTAATAAAGATAAAAGATAACTGACTACGTAATGATAAAAAGAAGCGATAAGTTTCAACAAACACCCTAATTTAACGCTGATCACGGCTAGAAGCTACGATCTCGTCGAATGCCGCTTCATGTTCCGAAGTGGTAAACATGTACGCCGGAAGAGTTAATCTAAGGACCTTATCGTATTTCGCTCTCGTTTCTGATGTGTAGTCATACGGTTCGGCTTCTTTCATTTCCTCCGCCGTGTGCGATGCCTCATCAGGATAATCGTTGTCCGGTTTTTCTAGTCTAACGTAAGAATTTCTGCTTGCAGACGTACTAGGTTCTAGAGATTCTACCGTCTTCTTTGTCTTCGTTTTTGTCGAGCCTGAAGGTTTGAAATCGCGTGTACGCGGCACGGCATCAACCTGAAATTCTTTTGTCTCGTGAAATACGAGCTGATCCTTGTCAGGTTCTTGTCCGGTAACGAACGCGCATTCCTCCTTCTGAAAGCCCTGCTCGTCGACACACTGATAGCAGGTCATTTTATCTCGCATTATCTTTTTACACTTCGATCGGTCCTCCTTCCGAAAGTTCTGCATAAACTCCTCGATCTCAGCCTTCTTCTTCGCGGTATCCAAGTATCCGGCATCCACGCCTTTTTTCTCTTCCGCGTCAGCCTCAGACTTTGTTTCGTCCGCTGTTGAAGCTTCGTAAACTTGTCCTGGAACGTATTCGTCATAAGACTTCTTCGCAATCTCAGAACTGTCCGATGAGTGCTCGTCATCGTGTGACGTTTCCTCGGCTCTGTCGTTCTGCGGATTGCCAAACGAGCTGGATTTACTATAAGAATAAAGCTTGTCATTAGGCTGATACGAGTATGAACACTGTTCGAAATCGTTGCCTGTTTCTGGATCCTTGCAGATCTTGCACGTCATTGAATCCTTCTGAACTGTTTTACAATTGTCTGCGCTGATATTTTCGGAATAGCGCTCTGAAATGGATTTTGAAGAAGGTGCTTCTTGGCCTCCGTAAGATTCAGGATCGTTATTACGTGATGGAAATTGGTAATCACTCGAACCTTCAGAATTAGAATAATCGCTGCTGTAGTCGGGTGAACCGTGAGATGTACCATCGGAATCATTCGGGACTTGTTGAGCTTCTGCGACTTTGTCGGATCTCCGTGGATAAGTAGAGTGTTCCGATTTATCTGTAAAATCAATCCATACATATATGTAATAAAGCACAGCCGATACATTGTTTAAAGTGCCATTAGAAAGTTTCTGTGATTTATAAATCGTATAATTCATGCTAATCTGTATACTTCGTCATTACATACAGTATTTATATTATGCGCATGTGCACATATTGCATACCGAATCTGTATTGTATCGAATTTTTTTGAAAATACACTAAGAATAAAAGCATTTATATTTAATAGCGCCTGATAGAAAAATGTTTATAAAATTTTATAATACAATTTTGTAGTTTCATAACAAATGTATTATAATTTCAATAAAATTTTCTTACTTCTTTATTAAACAATATTAATAATTTTTTGTTAAAGTTATATAACATTTTTATTAAATTGTCATTAAATATGTAATAAAATTTTTATTTTATTATTTTTATTATTATCTTTATTTTATTAACCCTTAAACACACCGATTCTGTAAAATACGGAAACACATTTTCGGGTCAGAGAGACTTTTTCAACTTTGAGATGTTATAACTTTGATTACAATCAATATTTTTCAACAATTTTTTTTAAATAAAAGTTCAGAATCTCAGAAATATGACTGCACAATCGGCATTGCCGAAAAAATAATTTATTGTGAAGTTATAAATAAAAAACCATTAAGCAAAAATGAGAAATTGGTCAAAAATCCACTTTTCCTTCAAAAAATCATATCTTCACAACAAAAACTTTTGAGAACTTTCAAATACGGCGTTTTAAAGCTAAAGAGTCATACTTTCAAAAAAATTATGCCATTGTCATTCCTTTTAAAAAGTATAATTATGTAATAAGGAAAATGNTTGTTTAAAAATCCACTTTTTCTTTAAAAAATCATATCTTTGCAACAAAAAAACTTTTTAGGATT
Source organism: Solenopsis fugax (assembly GCA_003595255.1). Classification (NCBI taxonomy): domain Eukaryota; kingdom Metazoa; phylum Arthropoda; class Insecta; order Hymenoptera; family Formicidae; genus Solenopsis; species Solenopsis fugax. The sequence continues at coordinate 10,832 of QKQZ01005234.1, read as the reverse complement.
TTAAAATACGGCGTTTTAAAACTAAAGAGTCATATTTTCAAAAATAATGGCGTTGTTATTCCGCTTAAAAAGTATAATTATGTAATAAGGAAAATATGAGGTATTTTTGGGTATCTAAAAATCCACTTTTTTTAAAAAAATCATATCTTTGCAACAAAAAACTTTTAAAGACTTTACAATACGGCATTTTAAAGCTCAAGAGTCATACTTTCAAAAAAAATTATGTCATTGTTATTTCCATTAAAAATTATACTTATGTAACAAGGCGAATATGAGTATTTTTGATTAATTCATGTCTAAAATTGAAAATTGATGTGTTTCATGATATATTTCGGAAAAGCTCCCTTTTCTACAGCACTATATAGTATTCTAACTTTAGACAGAGTATATACGAGTAACATCCGCGAACGGAGGTGTTTGAACTTGTTTTGGCCAGCTTTTTTAAAATTCTCACAAAAAAAGTTTTACTCATACATTATGTTAGTCCCACAGACCCTAACAAAACTTTGCTGCCGTGCCGTTCAAATTCTAGTTGACCAATAAAGTTGATCAACCATATCAATCGAAAGAGGAGATTTCAAACTTTTCTTACCTCCCAGTCCGAACCTCCTATTTTCTTCCGTCTTTACACAGTAAGCGTTCGAAGCTTCATATAGGGTCTCTCTGACCCACTTACGTGTTTAAGGGTTAAACACAGAAAATATTTTTTTCGAAATATTTAAAATTTTATTACACTGAATTTTTGTCAAATTTAATGAACCAAATTCATTGAAATTTTATCAAAATTTTTTACCAGGCTATACTTCTTGAAGACCATTTCAATAAATTAAATAAAATTCAGTCAAGATAATGTGCAAAAAAATAGTGATTATTATTTAATTCCTATACTTTTTTAATTCCTAATATTATCCCACATAGCACAGGGAATTCCTGGGGAGCTCCCGGGGAGCTCATCAAATTTTTTTAAAGCTTTATTTGAAGCTTAAAAAGAACTTGCACGGAGTTTCCCAGGGAGCTCGCATGAAGCTTAATTGAAGATCTCATGGAGTTAAAATGAAGCTTCCAGGGAGCTCGCAAAAGTGGACGTAGGAGCTCCCCAAAAGCTTTATTTAAGCTATATTTTTCATAGTTTATTTTGAAAAATATTTTTTTTTTAGTTTTTTAACAGAACTTATTATTCTTATAGCTTAATCTGTATTCACTGTTTCGCATATAAGATTCTTAATTTACTAATTACAATTACGCATTATTTTACAACAATGAAAACGCATCGGCGGGATTCGAACCTAAGATCCTCGGAACAATAACCTAACACGCTGGCAACTAAGCTAATCGTACATTTGTGATATCGTTAATAAAAAGTTATATTTGAAGTAAAGCTGATTTGAACAGGAAGAAACTTGCGTGTTGAGTACCGCGCGAACACTCACTAGCCCTTTGATTATTTAGCCTTAGATATTTTTAATATAAACTACATAAACTATATAAATAAATAAAACCTGTTGATGTCCATAGCCAGACTAGTAAAGATAGTAAAAAAATAACAATTGGAAATAGTATCGGGGAACATAAATAAAACATTATTGACGTAAAAAGCACGTTGCAAAAATCAATTGTGCAACTAATTGTTATAAACAAATTGTTAAAAATTGACTGTAAAAGAAAACTGATTGCGCCAATCGATTCAACAGGAAAAATTACTAAAGAAACATATATGACGCTTTCTGTATTGTTATAGTTGTTATAATTGTTATAAACAAATTAGTTGCACAATTGATTTTTGCAACGTGCTTTTTACGTCAATAATGTTTTTTTACGTTCTGGTCCTATTTCCAATTATTATTTTTTGGCTATCTTTGCTGGTCTGGACATAGGCAAGAACAGATTTTAATTTTTTATATAGTTTTCTTTGCATAAAATATGAATAATTTAAGAAAAAATCATATATTCTTTTAGTAATTTTTCCCAAAAAATCGATTGACGCAAAGAATTTTCCTCTACAATCAATTTTTAATAAATTGTTTATAATAATTAATTGCAAAATTGATTTTTACAACGTGCTTTTTATATTAATAATGTTTTTTACGGTCCTACTCCCAATTGTTATTTTTTAACTATCTTTGCTGATTTGATCACTGGCTTTAAAGGCTAAAACAAAGTCTCTGTAAAAAAAAAATAATTTTTTTAGATTTATAAAATAATTTAGTTAAATTTTGTTTATGTTTAAAAGAAAGAAATTTTTATTTAAACATACTTTTTACATTTAAAGAAATTAAGCTAAATATTTTTAAATATTTTTCTTTAATCCACTAAGTATTTCTTTTACTTTGGAAAAATAATTCAAAGAAATATATTTCTTTAAGTTTAACAAATTTTCTTCTCCGTGTACATACGTATATATATAATTTTTATTGTATAAAAATCTTACAGATATCCCAACTCAACGAAATTAACTCTCTGGGAGCTTATTTCGTCGAATTTTGAAATCTCCCTGGGAGCTCAGCAATCTGAACTCCCTGTGAGTTTATTTCGTCGAATTTTGGAAACTCGCTTGGAGCTCAGCAATATGAATTCCCTGGGAGCTTATTTTGTCGAATTTTGGAAGCTTTTTGGGAACTCAGCATTCTGAACTCTCTGGGAGTTTAAGTCGTCGAATTTTGGGAGCTCAGCAATTTGAACTCCCTAGGAGCTTATTTCGTCGAATTTTGGAAGCCCCCTGCGAGCTTAGCAATATGAACTCCCTGAGAGCTTATTTCGTTGAATTTTGGAAGCTTCCTGGGAACTCAGCATTTTGAACTTCCTGGGAGTTTAATTCGTCGAATTTTGAGAGCTCAGCAATCTGAACTCTTTGGGAGCTTATTTCGTCGAATTTTGGAAGCTTCCTGGGAGCTCAGCAATCTGAACTCCCTGAGTGTTTAATTCGTCGAATTTTGGGAGCTTAGCAATCTGAACTTTCTGGGAGCTTATTTCGTTGAATTTTGTAAGCCCCCTGGGAGCTCAGCAATATGAACTCACTGGGAACTTAATCGGAGCTTTGTGCTATGTGGGTATTCTACATATAATGATGTTGGCTTCAAAAATGATTACAGTCTCAATTTTGAGAAATTTGAAATCATATTTTTTCGAAAAGAAGTCCGTCAAATTTGTATTCAATGATCTGAAAAACCTGTACGCAAAGTGAATAATAAATTATCTATAATGTTATTTATAAATAATACAATTATTTTCACTTTCTTTGGGATGAAGATTTTAGAGATACAAGTTAGCATTAGTACTTTTATATTGATTTTTAATTTAATAATTATGTGATAATTATGTGATAATATTTAATTATGTGATAGTACAGTTTTGGTTCATTTTCAAGAAATGTGTTTGAAATCCAAAGTAAAGCGCAGTTCGACATGAATTAAAACATATGAAATATTATTTCAGCATCAAGATCTTGTTACGATCGTCTTGCCCATCTTCTATTTAATTTGTTATATACAAGTCGCGATTCTAAATCTATATCATATTATAACAATTTATTTATGTTGATAAATAAAGATAGTCCATAATTCTTATAGCGTTTTCGAGTGCAATGGGTCCTAACCCGGTTTATGATGGATTAATAACATCACATGCTCTATTTTAAGTTCTCTTCATTGGATGATTCCAGCATATGGTGTCATTAATCTGGCCCGGGTTGGGTTAAAACCCACTGCACTCGAAAGCGCTATTAAAGACTTAACTTACAGCATTTTCACTGTAATAAGGGAAAGTTGCTAAAAGCGAATCGATTGCTTAAATTGTAATTTACAAATACGTTTATTTATACAATTTATTTATATAATATAAACATTTAGTGAAAAAATATGAAGTAAATGAGAAATGAGTGATATAGACAAAAAAAATTGAACATCACATTTTGTTTCATACGTGCTAACAACATTTAAAAATATCAAGGCAAGTTAATTTTTGATCGACTTATGTAATAATTATCACAGCTACATAAAACTCTAGCACGCGCGTAGCGCGCGATTGTTTTGTTCTAGTTTTTTTAAAAAAAAGTTTATTATAGAATATTTTATATTTCCCGTTACACATATTTGCAATTATACTATAAAAATTAAATCGATATTTTTATAAAATTTATCTAATTTCCTAAATTGTACCTTCACAAATTTCATCACAACAAGTAATATTAATCTAAGACTAATAAGTGATAAAATAAAGTAAAACTAATAATTGATATAAACAAAAATGTCAATTGCAAAAATAAATTCCAGCTAGTTTTATTTTTAAGTTCTTATATTACATTGTTATTATTAGAGGTTGCTAAACCTAAAACTGAACTTCCTCGACATCGGTACTGCAGACTATTTTTCGAGCGAGAGTCGAGTAGCACGCGGTCGCGCGCTGGGCGAAGGGTAAAGGGTAGCGCTAACACCTGGCTAAAGGGGGAAGCACAAACTCTTACATAGCTACATAACCATATGCATAAGGATATTGATTGGTCCAGTAGGATCGACCAATCAATTTCCTTATGCATATGGTTATGCAGCTATGAAAGAGTGTGTGCTTCCCTCGGCGATGCTGGAGTCGTCTGTATACGCGGATCAACAAATCATTTTATTGAAGACACATATTGAAAAATCCTCTTACAGAATAAAAGTACAGACAATAACGAAGGCCGCTGGACAAAATTTGATATGAAAACCGAAAAAAAATTATAAAAATATAGTTATGTTAGTCAACATTTGCTACGCATAGAAATTTGAGACATTGTACAGTCGGGAGCACTGAGGTTGCAACACTTTTTTTTCGATGAATTTAAGAACACGCGACGAAATTCAGGATGTGAATTCCTGTCATGCGCTCATGCGCATAAATGACTGTGATGTTGTCAAATTTGCGTATACAATATGTAACAAATTTAAACACATGTCATGTGCCGCGCGCGAAATCTATAATAAATAAATAAGAAATGCATGAAATATAATGTTAGTAGAGCCTATTACAAGAAATACTAAATTTTTTAATTTCTTTAATTTAGCAATATATGACTAGCCTAGATAGCATAAAATATTCATATAGAAAGATTTACGAATAATAATTAATTTAAACTTTTATAAATATATTTACGAAAATATTTGATAGATGTTTTTGTGAAATCTTAAGATACCATTATTATTTACATTGAAAAGACTATAAAGATTTATTATTAATATAATACAAATATTTACAAAATATGTATTATAATATACTCGTACACTCGACAGCAAAATTAAAGGATCACCTATTTTGACTTTCAAAAATAGGCGAAATTCAAGAGAGTGTAACTTTGTCAAAAATAATCGTAACAAAATGTTCAAAAAAGCATTTTAAAGCTTGAAATCTCTAGTCTTGAGATTGATAATTCATTAATCGATTTACAGATTGTTTACGAAGTTATGCGGATTCAAATGGGGATGTGTCAAATCTCAAAATTTTTTACAAACTTTGCAAAGCTCCACGGCGTGAAATAAAAATTGCATGCAAATGTTATTCAACATTGAAGCAAAAGTGGCCTTTTTTGCTTCAATAACTCGGTGAGTAAAAAACGTACAACGCTCAACAAATACGCAAATTAAAGATAAAGATTCTTTTGAATGCTGCAAACCGCATTTCTGTGGGATTTTTATTTTATGTCGTGGAGCTTTGCAAATTTCGTAAAAAAATCCGTCAAATGTCAAAATTTTATAAAAATTTTGCCAAGTTGCACAGCATGAAATAAAAATCGCACACAAATGCAGTTTACAGCATTCGAAAGCGTGAATCTTTACCTTTAATTTGCGTATTTGTTGAGCGTTGTACGGTTTTTTTCACTGAGTTATACAACACTGAAGCAGCAATAATTTCTTTTGCTTCAATGTTGAATAATTCGGTGAATAAAAATTGTACAACGCTCAACAAGTACGCAAATTAAAGATAAAGATTCACGCTTACGAATGCTCTAAACTGCATTTGTGTGCGATTTTTAATTCACATCAAACTCACAAAATTCGTAACATGTTTTGCCGCATCTTTATTTGTATCCGTATAGTTCCGTAAAAGATCAATTGTTTTCAAAGCCGATATAAAAAGTATGTAAAAACTTTAAGCTGTAAAATGCTTTTTGAGAAATTTTATTATGATTTATCATTTTTGTCGATGTTATACTCTCTTTTGGAGAGTAACTGTGGGTGCTCCTTTAATTTTGCTGTTAAACACTCATTCCATTTTTGCGGAAGTGGTTCAAATGAACTTCGTGAAAAAAAAAATTGTAAAACGATCTTTCTGGGCTCATTTTAAAGGGCGAAGCCTTTCGATTATCTGAGTTGATTTTTCTCGGAAATTCTTTTACACTAGGAAATGAAGTAGGAAATTCAAAAGATTTTAAGGAATCAAAAATTTTGCAAATTAAACCAAATCTACGGAGTTACAAATTTTTTTTCATAATGCAATAAAACACCAAAAATATCGCTGAACAAGTACGCAAATTAAAGGTAAAGATTCACGCTTTCGAATGCTGCATTAAACTGCATTTGCGTGCAATTTTTATTTCACCGTGGAGCTTTGCAAAATTTGTAAAAAATTTTGAGATTTGACATATCCCCATTTGAATCCTCGTAACTTCGTAAACAATCTGTAAATCGTTTAATGAATTATCAATCTCGAAATTAGAGATTTCAAGCTTTAAAATGCTTTTTTGAACATTTTTTACGATTATTTTTGACAAAGTTACACTCTCTTGAATTTCGCCTATTTTTGGGAGTCATAATAGGTGATCCTTTAATTTTGCTGTCGAGTGTATATACAATAGGTATATACAATAAATTATTTTTCATGTAGATATAATTAAAAATTAACATAACAAAAGAGCTTACCTAGATAATCATGCGTGGAATCGGAACTTTGCGGATAATCAAAATTCTTCGATTTTTGACTCTTTTTATTCAAATCCTGAGTAGAATCCGAGGTCTTATCCGGATATCCAAAACTTTTTGATCTACTGTATTTATATAACTTATCACTAGGTTGATAATTATAAGTGCATTTTTCGTAAGTGCCACCTGTCTTATGATCCTTGCACATCGTGCAGGTCTTGGAATCCTTTTGTACCTCTTTACAATCTGCTGAAGGATCATCCTGTACTTCATCTTGTTCATGTGTTGTTGAAGCCTTCTCGGAATATTCTTTACTAGGATAAAAAGAATCTACATGAGACTCTACAATACTCGGATTACGACCTTTTTGCCGATTAGACTCTTCAAAATCTGAGACTTCAGAATGAGAAGTTAACTCGGGGCTTTCATCGCTATCTTTTTTTTCTTGAGGTTTTCCAAATGAACTGGTTTTGACATAAGAGTACGCTTTCTCATGCGGTTGCTTTACGTAAGAGCACTGCTCATATTTGCCATTAGTTTTAGCGTCTTTGCACACCATGCATACCATGGAGTCTTTCACAATCTTCTCACATTTTTCTCCCTTATTCTCATATGCAGCCGGTACATCATGGCTTGCATCCGTAAAATACTCATCCGTGAACCGGTAAGGATTCCGTCGTCTTCCATAATTATTTTCGTTTCTTTCCAAACTGGACCTATGATAATAAATAATAGTAATGACAGTAACAAATAGAAATCAGCCGAAAGTATTTATATCAGATTTTAATGTTATTTAGATCATTTCTGTTCCACTGTAATACTCCAATATAAAAATGTTCTATTTAAAAACGATATCTACTTCTATCATTCGATGAGAAAACATAATTTTAAAAAATAGATCGATTAAAAAGTACATTTTGTTATTAAAAATTTTACATATTATTTAAAAATCTTTAAAATGAGGATAAATTTTCTCTTTATATCTTCAATATAAAATGTTTTCCGTCTCTTTACATTTTATTGTAAATGTTAATATAGCTCCTAAAAATGTATCCCAAACTACAAAACAATGGTATTTCTTTTAATGGACTATTTATCGCGATATTGTCAAAACAAATTTAAATATTGAAATAAGAAAGGCCTTCTACGATCGTAGCTAGATCTTCGTGCTATGTTTATGTGATTTTATATACCCATTTAAATTTAACGAAACTGCGCGCTGATAACTTTTCAGACATAACCCAGCCCTAAGCTAAATAAGAATGAGTAATATCACGTTTTTATTAAATTAAATTAATTTAAATAATTGATTTGAATAATTGAAATTTAAATATTTTAAAAAAAATTATGATTTTTGAAATAAAATTAAAGTTTTTTTTTTAGAAAAAACAACTTATTCGACTCAAGTTTGTTAAATCTTTTTAAAGAAAATAACTTTTATCCAAGAAAACTTTTTTTAACTCTATTACTTAAAATAATACCCAATGTATACACTAAAACCAAATTCTGTGTATATCTACGAAATCCTAAAATAATAATGTATCATGAGTTAATTGTCTAAATGTTAATAATCCCATGAATTTCCATAAAATTGTCGATTTTAATAGGCTATCATGACATGAATATGGTTCTTAGCTATGAATATGTTCACAATCATGTCATGATTATCAATATAACAACGATCAATAATGATTAAAATGCAAACACCATTAAGACATCATCTTTTGTCGAAAATTACAAAAGAACATTTTCTAAAATAGACAATGCTTTCATACAACATAGACCTTCTAAAGATGTCCATGGGAAGTTCTAAAGATGTTCCCAAGATCCACGTTCTTTGAATAAAGTATGCTACATGGAATAATTTTTAAATATACATTTGCCAATTTGAATTTTGCATCAAAATATCTCCATTTATATGGTATATTGTTCCGGAACCGTCTAACATTCATGAGAGTCTCCACGAAGCGTTAAATGTCGCGCGATCGGACATATTGATGCGCGTCAAACGTCGAGTTCACGAATCACAAACATTCTCGCGACCGAGGCTTCGCGCATTACCGATCCTTTTCCCACGTACATTTACTGAGCATTTGCGGTCCCTTTTCGTCTACTCGAGTGCGCCATTTACCGATTAGGTTCTATCGCGCATCCCCACTAACACGCATCTATGCCGATATGCCCTGTCGTCTTCGCCCTGTCTTGTTCCTGCTCTTGGTGAACACACGCACACGAGTGAACGAAACCTCGACTTCCATGTTGTGAACGAAATCCGTCGAGCTTTGAAAGATAATCCATTCCGCCAGCCATAGGCCAACGTTTAAGAATATCGTGCCCGCGATAATTTCAGTGCGTTCCGCGAATTGAGAGTGAGTTACTCACCGAATTCGGCTGCCGTCGTTACCGCACGTGGCAACACGTGCTCAGATATTGCGTAATTCCGGAGACTCTCAAAAACTATATCTCGCGAACGGTGTGTCGTGCAACCGCGGTCGGATCTTGATCGCTGCGATCTTTCATTTAATACCGTCGCGAGAAGATTTCCGTCGCGTTCGGAGCAACCATATCGTTCCGCCCAAGATTTCCGTCGCGTTCGCGCGCAGCCATTTTGATCAAGAGCAAAAGCTCCGTCCGTTTACGTTTTCGTCATTGTCCCTCGTTCATCGAGGAAGCTTTTAGATAATTGTCAAATTGACTTTGTTGTGGTGTGCCAAATATATAGTTTCAAAGAAAATAAAGTTTGTTAATAATCAAAACCTATCCCCTCTATTCCCGATTTAAATTTAATAGAATCAACGTATCCCGCGTTACGCAACATGTATAAAGAAAAAAAAACTTTCTTGATATAATTCAAACTCGAATTATCGATTAAGTCTGCTAAGAAAAATTAATCTTGCCATTACTAATATCTGATAATCTGATGATTTATTGAATACATAACTCTCGCTTACATACACTTGTACACTTGGCAAAAGATTCTTTCTCTTAATTCATAAAATCTTTAATTTTTTATAATAAACAGAAATCGTGAATTATAAAGACTGCAGTAAATAAGACTTGAATTTAAATTGAAATCAATGTTTAAATGATAAATGATAGTGAAATTAAAATTTATATTAAATTATTCAAATGCATAACTTTATAACTTTTTTGTTCCTTATTATTATTTATTTTATTAGGAAAAACCTTTGGCAAAGAAATGAAGAATATATTTGATTGTTCAAGAATCTTCAAAAATTTCTTATAGAAATATTCCAGAACATCACACTTTTCTTGAAATATTTTTAACTTCTTCACACACACACACACACACATACACAAGAGACAGGGTAGTGTCTCGCGTAAAGTAAACGCGCAGCATTCTTCGAGGAACGAGTGCGATACCGCTCCGTTAAATCGTACTACAATATAGACCTTTATTGAATTTAATATGTTTAACATTATAGTATGTGCTGTGAAAAAATTATATAATGTGTACAAATTTTATTTTAGTTGACACAACTGTATAATATTTTATTTAAAAAAATAAATTTAAATAAAAAGGTTGTAATATATTCCTCATAAAATTTCTGTTGATATTTTTTACATAAAATTATTTTTTGTTTTCTGCATTTTATTTTTGTATAGAAAAAACACTTATAATAATTCTAATTTAGCTGTACTATTTGTAAACTTTTCTGGAATGCATTAAGAAAGCATGCTATTCTAGAAAAACTTTCTTCACATTTAATTGATGTGCAATTGATACCTTCTCATTATCATTCTCGAAAATTATATTTACAATTAGTTTTAAATGGAGATAAGATAAGATGGAAGATAAGATTTTGAACAGCACATTTCTGTAATTATAGTAGAGGAGAAGAGGGTATTATGGCTACCGTTGACAATATGGCTACCTCTATTATCTCCATTATTAGGTGACGTATTCTAACAATTGTTTATAGA
>QKQZ01005210.1:0-22628 GCA_003595255.1 Solenopsis fugax | reverse complement strand
GCTCGCGGAGGCCAATCCGCCGCTCTCGACGGACGGCGCGAGGCGCAATGAAATTGCGCGCACATTGTTGCAGCGTGCACTAAGCGCGCGAAAAAGCAAAATAAACGCCGGCGATGTATCAACGCCCACCGTCGCCGTGCGATAAAGGTGGGTCGATTACACGGATCGTTCTCGAAGCGGCGGCGGCGGCGGCGACTGCGACAGATACGCGCGAGAAGAGGATGTTTGTTTATTTCGCGCGTCGAGATCAAGTCGCGCATTTCCGGGATATTTTCGAAAAGCCACGTCGTCGATTTGATGAGTCAGAGAGAGAGAGAGAGAGAGAGAGAGGAGCACGAACGAACGGCCGGCTTGTTTCAATGCCGAGATAAATTAATCGTTACGCGATTATTCATTATCACGGATGAATACTCGAATAGCAGGATCGGAGAGACATCAGCTGTATCATAGCGTAACACGAGATCGCAAGATGACGCAAAGTTAATGATACTGTGAGCATCGATACACACGTATACGTCATCAGTATATCGCCAATTACAATGTAATATTCACGTTCACTCTTGCGCAGTTCTGAACACTGCATGCGTAGGTCACTTATTTTCACCGCCTGACACATGGAATTCTAAGAAAAGTCTTGTATGCTTACTCATAAGTGATACAGTTTCTATTCTCTACAATTTTTAATCGATTAATTAGGAGAAAATAAAGGAGAACATAAATGTTCACACTTTAACTCGCAAGTAGGTGAGTGACTTTTTTGACGTAAGAGTATTTTTTTTAAGTAATTTTTTATAAATTGATGAGTTATGCATAATAATTTTATCTTTATAATAAAACATACGAAATTGAAAGAAATCCACATTTTTCTTTAATATTTTGTTGCGTAATGTATTTCATTGTAATAGTACATTTACTTGGCTTATGACTTCATTCCAGTTTCCATTTAAAAAACAATTAATTTTACTAAATATTATTATGTTATTTTATTTATTTAAATAAATATTTAAGTCATTAAAAATAATTGATAAATTATACATATTTTCCTTTCTTTATATATTTTTAATATAAATTATTAAATTTTTTTCCATAAAATTGAAATATTAATATTATTAATATAATTATAAGTTAGATTAAAAATAATTTCATTACTTAAAAAAAAATTACAGTTTCATCCCCACACTTACGGGTTAAGGAAATTTTAGAAATGTAGAGAATATCTTATTTCTCCTATGAGCAGATAATTGAAAAACACGCAATATCTCACTCGAAAACAAGTCTCGATTCTAGTCTCTTTTCTATATGAAACAAAGATATCAAAATAAAAAGTTCTTTTACTCGTTTCCCAGCTCGTCCATAATCTTATCGGTTACACGAAAGATAATGTATTAACGTCGCGCGATCGATGTGTATCCATTTTTGCAGCTGAAGTCGTTTTTGTTTCGAGCCTCCGCAATTTTCAGTGTCCCACTTGCGTCACTGCGCGCTCGTGGTAGCAATATAGACGCGCACGCGCTCATGTGCGTAGCTCCCGCTCATCTGCACTTATCAGTTAACACATTCCTTAATTAAACGAGGCGGTCGCCCCGACGTTAGGGAAAACGAGTAACGAGGCAGCGACGAGCGGAGCTCGGACCGTTCGCGTGCTTCAGTACGCGCGCGTAGTGTAATTATTGCGCGGCTGTATATAATTATTGAGTGCCATCCGCGCGTGCACACGTTTTTCACGAAACGTCTTGTGTGAACGATGTAAGTAATTTTAAGAGGATCGCCACGCTTCGAGAGGGAAAAAAAAAATACAATTTTCTTTTTAAGACAGGTGCCTCCCGTTAATGGCTACGATACGGAGAACGAGTCACGTGCTTGACACGTTCGACACCACGTGGACTCAGAGATGCCGGAGATTTGAGGAAATTTCCCCAAAGGGTTTTGTCAGTGGTTATTATCACAGAGATCTTTTGGGAGAAAAAAAATACTATAGAACTTTATATTTTCCTCCGCTAAAGATTCCCCTTTTTATCCATCCAAAACATTTCTCCGTGATAATAACAAAAACCTACATTTCGGGAAAAATCCATGGCAACTCTCTGCGCGACTACTCGATTCCCGCGACCGAAATCCCGCGTGCGTGACATGTAGAAGCGATCAAAGTTCCCAATATCCTCTCTCAAAAATAGGAACGGCATATTAAGTCAAGTCAAAATTTGATATCGATTAATCCCCCTTTAACCGAGATTCGTAGGTCGGATGAAAGTCGTACACGTGAGCATTATGTCCAAATACATTGAAAAAGAGTTTAATAATAGCTACCAAATGTTGAGTGAAATAATGCCAATTAAATATTTGGTTAATATAACCAAAACTAATTTCGCTTTTCTGATTATTTAGCAAGTATTATCAAATTTAATAATATTTAGAAAAGTAAAATTATTTTTGGTTACATTAACCAAATATTTAATTGGAATTATTTCATTCAATATTTGGTAGTTGTTATCAAACTCTTCAGTACAGCTAAAGATTCTTTCTTTCTCTTTTCATTATGTAACATTTGACAAAATTAAAAAAAACGCGGTTTTTTTTTAATTATTTTAGAAGCAGTCGCATTAGGTGAGATCGCGCGCTTCATGTAGATCTTGTACGTTAGCCGTCTGGTGCTTAAACATTGTTTGCGAAGTAGTTACGTCTGCTACATATAATATCGAGAAGTTGGTCGAACTCACGCCCGAACTTTCCACACAATGCGTGCACGCGACTACAATCGACATTTTACTCGGCTGTCTCGTAATCGAGCAATCTGGAACAATAACACAGAGTGTCTCGCTGCGCTTACTTAATTGTTAGAAAAAAATTTTCGATAAAAAGAAAAGAACTTTAGACAAAAGTCAAAGTAATGGTGTTTCGCTAATTATTTCGTGATATTGGGGCACAATGTAGCAAAGGTTAAAATCATATACGAGGGAGAGAATTGTCGTAACAAGCATTCAAATATGCTTATTTTAAAATATTATCCTATTTTGCGTGCGAGAAAAATATGCTTTCGGTAAAAATGTAACTCTTTTTATATTTGCATTTTTTCTCGAGCAGTATAGTTGTTATTTCTGCCAAAGCGACAAAACTACAAGTTTTTAATCAAAATACCGCCGTATTTCTGCATGGAGAATTGCTGAAGCACGTGTTCCACTCTCTTTCCACGTTTTCCTCATAGGCGCGTATGCGACGTCATTAAATTCGCGAACAGGAGCGAAATTGCAATAAACCGAATTCCTCCTCGCCTTAATTAGTTGGCCGGCGAAAGTTTCAGAAGGCTCTCGTGAAACGCGCGACTGTACTTTAAAATCGAGGCTGTATATCGTCAAGTATTCCTCGTCGCTTTGCACCTCGATAAAAAGTTTTATCCATGACGGCGCGGCTTTCAGTTTTTTTTTTTTTTTGTTTGTTTATACGAGACACGACCCGTCGGCAGCCAAGAAGAAGAGAGGATTCGTCGGCGCGCGGGATAACGAATCATCTGACAGACTCGTCGATCTTTATGGGCCTATTACAGGGATAGGCCTTGAACACGTGTTCCGCGCGCGAGAGAGCCGACTCCCTTTGTCTCTCCCGCTCCACGAGGAAAGGATTCCGCTCTGCTCCACGTAATCGGTCGAACATATTTCAGACGCGGTGACGCAATCGGTTACCTGGCGGCAGACGATCGAGCGCGAACATCCACAAAATTCACCTTTAACCTCTCGAATTCGATTTTGATGAGTAAGCATTCTCAAGATTGAAATGGCGAACTCTCACCGAGATTCGTTCAATGTAATCCAACCATCAATTTCGATTCAAAGCGCAAATTTGCATACTAACTCCTGAGCAATCGCCTTCTTTCTAATTTATTGTACATTATCGTGTAATTCTTTATCAGTGCAAGAGTGCAGATAAGCATTCGGAGTTTCTTTCTTATTTTCCTCGTCGTGATGTATTAAAATCATTATCTCGCCTTTCATATTCTTTTTCATCTCTATTATCGGCACGTATCGGCATAGTTATTAACATCGAGAACGCGGCCGTTTCTTCATCCGCGGGCAATGCAAACACAAACGGTATTTGCATCCGCTGAATAATCATCAGTATTGGTTTATGAATACTAAGAATTTCGCGTATCAAGGGTCGCGATTCTGAGCGGTGCGGCATCGCGTCGGTCTATCGCGTTTGCGCTCGCACCAGCTCGCTCGCCGGGCCTATGATCGATCGTTCCGTCGAACAAGTGGATGCGTCTCCACGATTCTGTGGGGAATGAAAGAGGGAATAATAAAAGAGGAGAGGAGCGCGGGAGAGAACGGTTCGAGGGGAGCGAAGGAAGCTTGGGGGCTGCTGATTTATGGGTGACGGAGCTGCGACGTGTTTTCGCTGCGTAACTTCCGCCAATTTTGTTTCGTCTTGCCGCGGCGGGGAATCCCGGTTTCCGGTTTCTAACCGAATGGCCAACTACGACTCGCCTCGTGTTGCTATTGCCCCAGTGCGGTGTATGTACTACTAATGCTTCCTTGCGAAATAAAGTATCGATACGGTCTGTCTTTGGTTTTCAAGCGAGATCGCCGCTGATTTCACAAGATCTCAACGTCAATGGCGATTATAGATAGTGTCCCACGTGTAATTTAATATCGCTGATCGCTCGATAGATGTTTACTGTGGAAAGATTTAGGATAGTTCAACAATAATTCGTGATTATTAAATTTATATGGAACGAAAGAAAATGATAGGAGACTTTGTCGACATTTTTTTTTTTTAGTTTTAATACGATACTTATCTCACTTGTGACCTTCATTAAATAATCGAAGTAATTAATCGTAGATTAAAGCAGCGATACTTAGTAATTACGTATTTAAACGTTCATCAACTGTTACGTTTCTTTCACAAGCGAGAAGCTGAAAATCTCTCTTTGCAATTCCAATCTCTGTGTTAAAAAGTAAACAAATATTCAGTTATATGAAAAGTTTCGTAAAAACGAATTTCAATGGTCTCTATTGTTATTGACATTTTTTGTTATCTCTACGTACAACCAGCTCGTGTTGGTCTTTTGTTTGCTAGTTGACTTTTTAATCTTCCTACCTCTTTCGATACCTCGAAAATCACTCTTTTTATTTTTCGACAGCGCGATTGTTACCGTCGATGAGTCCGCGAGTCGAACGCGGCGAGAGAACCTAGCGAGAACAGAACGAGAATTATCTCGCAGAAGGGAATCGGCAGGGTAAAATCTAGGCCGTGCGACTCTCTGAGAACTGGAACGTGCGTGCAGGTGCGAAACCTCACTGTGCTCGAGGGACCGAGAGAGACGCGTATTTCCCTTCTCAAACCGTCGTTCTCGTTACACCTGGGGACGACTGAATTTAAATTGTAAGACGTTACGATCTCCAGTCAAGTACGACGATTTCTCGCCATCGACAGCAGTGCTTGCTTCTTTAGGCCGGAATTCATAATCTATTCTATTTAAGACTGTCTTAAGTACCATCTTAAGATGTCATCAATCAATCAGGGAGCTCTATTAGCATCTTAAGACATTATTTAAAGCAGTCTTGAAATAAGAATCGACTATGAATACCGGTCTTAAAAGAGGAAGTGCCCGGTAAATACAAATCAGGCAGTTTCACAACAGGGCGATGACAATTGTAAAATAGCATTTCATCGTTACATTAACCCTTACACTGAGAAAAATGTTTGGTAAAATCAACCAAAGTTTGGTTGAATAGTGATCAAATGAATTTTATAGTGATAGTTACTAAATATATAGTTGTTTTGACCAAACAATTTGTAGCCTTAACCAAATAATTATTTTCATACAACAAATTACAAAAAGTTTTTGGTTTTGTTGTTAAATGTAACAGAGTTTTTGATACCAGTAACTATAAAATTCATTTGATCACTATTCTACCAAACGATTTCTCTCAGTGTAGATACCGTGCTCAAAACGGTGCTTCATCCCTACCATCCTGGTAACAACCTCGAATGTTCATTTTTTTTTCACCTATTTAAAATGGTTAAAAAAAATCTATAAAAATTCACAAACGTATTTTTAGCTTTCTAGTACAAATGTTGAAACTTCACTTTAGAAAATAATAAAATGTAGTATATAATTTAATAACCGAAGTGATCATAAGTTGGGTAAAAGTGGCATTTGATTAAAAAAATTACAACTTTTTATAATAAATAAATTCTATGAAAAAATGACTCTAGAATCGATCGGACACGAAATAGCAATGATAATAGAAAAAGAGTTAATAATTTAATTCGCGTAATTTATGGGACGTAAAACGGCGCGTTTAATATCACTAATTACTTTTATTGTTGAGCGTTATTAATTGCTTTCTCTGCCTGTCAAGCGTGTATTGGTATCCGCGTGTACATATGGTATTTTCTTATAAATGTAAAGAAAGTCTCGAGCAACAGATCAACGGTTTTTAGAGTCCATTATTTTTTTTTTTTTTATTGCGGGCAGGTTAATCCTCGTTTCAGTGTAACTTGCTCGAGGAAAATGCTCGTACATTGATTATATATTGCGACAGGTATAAACGCGTTGCGTCGCGGTGCTTCGCGAAAATTGTCGATTAAAACTTTGAGGTCGGCCATTAGCCTTCACCCACATTACTCAATCGTAACCATTGCACGATTGCGTCAACTGTTCTCCCAGTCGGTTCATCGCGACTACACGACGACGACGACGACGACGACGACGACGTATCGAAGGTGTTGCTCGCGGAATTAATTCATGCATTAATTATCATGAGTACTTGAGTCCCCTCGTTCCCCTCGATATACATACGTCATGTACGCAACGCATATATTATTCCGCGCGATCGCTGTCGCGCGAACTGCATTTTCAAGTGCCGCGATTTTATATGCAGAGCGCCCGTGGCGCTAGAAAAAGAAGACTGTGAGTCACAGTTATAAATTTTACAGACGGATAATAAAAAAGAAGTCGCACGCTCGAGCAAAAAGTGAATAGAGTTCACGGGTAAACGTAGTTTATGGTAATAGGTGCATTTGATAAACAGGAAAGATATTCGCTCTTGATAACTTAGATTATTTTGTTTCCTCTGAAATTTACATTAATTTAAATTGTATTTCCTATTTTTGCTAAATTTTTTTTCTGCGGTTTTATTATTCACGTTTGTTATTTACTTACGCTGTTATTATTTATTTTGTCATTTAAATTAAATATCGCAGTTATGGGAATATGCACTTTTCGGTATTAGCATGAGGTAAAGCGATAACGATAGCAATGACGGGACCGTATTATAACATTTTCGTTAATACAAATCGCCTGTATAGCATTCGGAATAGAATATTATACAGCACGGGGAGAAGATTCTCGTAATACTTTTTGCATAATTCTACTCTAGCCAACAACGAAAAGCTTTTTAACGAAATCTCGAAAATACTGATGATCCATTATTACATTAATGCATTCGAGAAAAGAGATACGTGGCCACTGCTGGACCATTGCATTAGAGATGTTTCGCGTGGAATAAAATTGCGCGCATTAACATGACTGTTTAACTACATAGGTAATGACAGCCAATGCGACAAAGGGAAAAGCGGAGAGCATTGTCGTCACATAATTAAAGCAACGGAGTATTTCGTGAAAATGTATTGTGGCTGTGCGGGAACTTTCAGGCGCAATTAGCAGAATCTCGTAATTGATATCAGGCAATTTGATATTCTCGCTCGGATCGGAAAAATCGCCCCGGACAACGATATCTCGCGTTAATTCTTATCGCTATTACGAATTGTACAATTATTAATTGTCCTGATAATTGTCTCGATGTTTATATGCTCCAGACGCGTTGGACACGTGTGTTACGTGTGTAACGCAACGTTGAATTTGTCATAAATCATTTTTATTTTTCAAACTTTATTTACAGGACATATTTACCCGCAGTTTTTTAACATCAAGATTTATTTTGCAACTTTGATGAGACGCGTGTAATCTGAATCGCGCCGTCAGCTGATTTTAAACAATTTATTCGGACGAAGCGTCACATTATTTCGTCATATTCAAACTCTATTTGTGTAAAGTCATTTCCCCCTCCCTCCACGGAAGCTGTTGCTGTTAAATAAAACCGACTGAAGCAAAGACTCGCTGAAATCTGTCGTTGAAAATTTGGTAGAGTCGCGGTGTCGATCAGTTCGTGCCAAATAATTTTTCCGAAAATGCATCAAAGTCAGCAGGACGGGATCTCCCGATGACGAAAATGCAGAGTGCACGGGGGACGCTGAAGAAATCACGCTCACACGTCAAATCGCGGATCGAAATTGCCACTCTCGGGGAAGACACTGACCCAGATACCAGCGTACATGGGGAAGGTCGTATGTAAACATACGTGTGTATATGTCGGATCTACATATATATTATATATACACATGTGTGTGCATGTGTATATAAATCGATGTGTATGTACGTACATACTCTCGAGTGAATAATACCCCGGACCCGGCGGCGCGTGCACCATGCGTCCACGTACAGTGCACGCGCGCGCGGCCGCGGGTGGCGTATAAAATAGAGGTGGGTTTACGTATTTTCTTCTCCCGCTCACGAGAGCTCGCGTGTGCGTCGCGCCCGTTTATGTGCACGCCGGTAATGGCAATGTACGCGCACGTCGTGCAATACGTATCGCGAAATGTTTGCCACGTTGATTAACCGCGCGATAGGGACCTTTGAACAGAAGCGAAATTAAATTTGGTCGCGCGCTCTCGTGGGTAAACGGGTGAAACAATGAATGTCATCGTGTCTTTAGTAAAAAAAAAAAAAAAAACGATTACAGTATCGAAGTGTGAGAAGTATTGTTCGAAGATAATGAAATAATGAAAATGAATAATTCTTAAGAAAGGGATTAACAATTTTGCAGTCACCTTGACGACATAAACAGAACTTGATAATCTCTAGGCTTAACACAGCAGTAAACTTTAACACAAAATATGTGCGATGCAAAAATGTGTTCCGACATGCTTGGAATTTTTGTATTACACTGAGAGAAATGTTTGGTAAAATCAACCAAAGTTTGGTTGAATAGATCAAATGAATTTTATGGTGATAGTTACTAAATATGTAAAAGAAAAATTATATTAGGATTTTCTTTTAAGTGCTACACTGCTACACTGCCACACAGCGGGACTGCTGCACTCTCCGTGGACGGGAGCGGTTGTAGGCACGTTTAAGACTGTGTGAGAAGGAGCATTGCTTTCGATTTCGTGTTTATATGTTAGGTAATTAAAAAGTTTGTATTATCGTTTACTGTATATAACTGTGAATATAATAAATAAATCTTGTTTATAGGCATTGAACTGCTCATTCAATCACGATAGAGAAGAGTGTGATTTTCACTCTTACAAATATATAGTTGTTGTTTTGACCAAACAGTTTGTAGCCTTAACCAAATAATTATTTTCATACAACAAATTACAAAAAGTTTTGTTAAATGTAACTAAGTTTTTGGTATCAGTAACTATAAAATTCATTTGATCACTGTTTTACCAAACGATTTCTCCCTTACTTTTTTTTACGTCACAAAATTCAGAAACGATCGAAGAGAGTTTTCTTGCGTATCAGCGATAAGGATAAAGTTGTCTAACGTATTCTATATTCACGCTCGTGTAGATAATTTACATAGCAACGACGTACGTGCGTATGTTCGCGTGTGTGCGTCAGCGCGTAAAAATGCAGTGGTTGTGAATGAAATTGTAGTAGTGACGAGTGCACATACGTGCGTACGTAAAGTTATATCGATGACTCAGTCAGTCCCGCTGACTCTCGTTACAACTCGCGCAATTTACAAGCGCTTTCTCAAGGGATCGTTGAACTCCATCGAGCACTGTCTCTTTCCGAGGGTTTTCTTTTTCGTTAGCCGTCGTTAAGGTAGATTAGATCAACGTGGAAATTAACGTCAATCGTACATATCGTAATTAGCGTGTAACGAAGATTTTTGAAAACCTGCGAAATGGACTCGAAGTAATTGAAAGGAGACTTGTGGAAAAGGAAAATTTATGACGGGGCTGTGTTCGAATATATTTATTAAATTATTTACAACCTTAATGCGTACGTTACATATTGCAATATACGCGTTATCCTCTTTAAAGTGTAATTATTAGAAATACGCGAATTCGAACACGTGCTACACCGATCAATTAAGATCGTAATGATTGCATTTTACATTCAGTATGTATGTTCAAGAATAGATTTGTGGTTTTTCATTTTCGACATAACAATTGGTACATGAATAAATGAACCGTGGGCAAGATGTGCTATGATGGCCACGATAATCAATGGTTGTGGTTGATGGTATTCTACTGTCTGTATCAACAGTTAACAGCGGCAAAATGGCCATTTCGTGTTCCCGTTCGTCGTTGCGTGCCGATCTATAATTTAACAAAATGCACCGTTCGAAATGATCGATAGCCAAAGATAATTATTATTCCACACCTACACTCACAAATGGACGCATGGATCATGTAATTGTGTTCCGCTTTGATGAGCATCGACGAGGCGCGTAAAGGCGTGTTCTTAATTACAGAGCAATGCGATAGAAAGTTGTGTAATATCTTTTATTTTTTTTATTTTTTTTTTCCATTGTCGGTGCAGTCGATCACATCTTATCGCGTCGCGTCTCTTTCCTTGAGATAAAATGAAGCAAATTGTGTTGTCGGATCTACGACCGCAACAACGCGATAATGAAATCGGTATAATTTACAATTCATACTTTATAATTCCGTTTTACGAGGCACAAAAGTGAACGGTAAAAAAGATTAATATGCTGACGCTTTGCGTCGCGGTATTGCCAATAAAAGTTATTGTTATTGCGAACGATGCCGCTAATTTAAATATCCGCGAGCGCGCAGTGTTACGTGCGTTATGTGTTTATGTGTGTATGTATGTACGTATGTGTGTGTGGTGTGCAATCGCGCGCGCGATTGACGTTTGGATGACGGACGTCACGTTATTCATGAATTATGGATACAATTGAAGCGCTTGTGATATCGCTGAAACGTCGCGGTGCGGCTTTTCCGCGTTCATACGCGACGAAGAGAGAAGGGGAGGGGGAGAGGGGGCGCGCCTTTCCACGCTCGATTGCGCTAGATCGAGGCTTTTTGGCCGTTATCAACGCCAGCAGATAAGAGCTTTCCTCGTTAATTAATGAATTAATGCCCCGGCAGATAAAATCGGCCGAGGTCGGGCGAGCCATTGAGTCCCGGACTCTTTAATCCTCGTCACCGGGGGCAAATCGCCTTCCGCGTGATGAAAAAAAATTAAAGGTCGTGTCAGGGTGCACGTAATTAATTGCACAACAGATTATTGATTATTCGCGGACGTGTCGAGAAAGTTAAAGCGCGCGAACGATGTAAGATAGCGGCGAACTCTTGCCGCTAATGACATGGTTTTTCTCAAAGATTTCTTTTTCCGCGATCGAGAGGGAGAGATATAGCATGGTTATAGACGATATTTAGTTTTGCTACGGTAAAGATTTACCGTAATCTTCCTCTTTAAAGACGGGTAACGCATTTGGTTTTGTGACTGAGTAGGTATAATGTCGGTACACACCTGTTTGGATTATTAACACTAACTCCCCACACATGGGTATTTTATACCGTGTGTGTAATGTATTTTTTTATGGCTATACTGCTTTAACGTCAGATACATTCTTCGCTATTATGCACATATCTCATGTTCATCGATAAGCAACACGGGGAGGGAAAAGAACTTCGGCGGAAAGTTAACGTAGCCGGGAATGTAGGGTTCGCGAAATTCCGAGAAATTTCTTGCTCGAGTTTATTGAGAATACTATCCCACTCATATAATAATGTTCCGCGCGAGGGTACACATTGTCCTACCGTCTCCAGGTATGATTGTGAGTGAGTAATTTGGTTTATGGGGCAACATTTGGATTGTATCCAGAACGCGGTTAGTGGATTCCGTGAGACTTCACGAAGACCTATTTTCTCGGGTGAACTTGTTGAGCGATATCAATGTTAATAGATGCGCATCTTTTTAAAGCGTACATATTTCAGTATTATTATATTATAGTATTTATTGTAAAGAAATTAGATGATCCGAATTTTGAACGACTCGTGTACAAGATTAATGTTTCGTGTACGTTACTTATTACGTCACTGAGAGAAAAAAATTGTAGTGGTGACAACTATAAGGGGACAACCATACAAATTTTGTTAATATAATTATAATATATAGTTAAGTGAACTGTATTATAGTTATTGCAACTAAGTTTATGGTTAAGAAAACTAATAAAAAATAGTTGTAATTACTTTATTATATAGTATACTACAACTATTTTTTATTACGTTATTGAATTGACTATTTTTTCATACGTTATTGAATTGATTTTGAGGTTTATCAATTTAATTAATGTGATATTACTTATTCTTATTCACCTTACGGCTGTGTTACGATCGGAAAACCAATTCGGCGCACATTCGGGGAATTTGAAGATTGTATATAAAATCACACAAGTAAATATAAAGCAATAAGATCCAGCTATGACCGTAGAAGGCAATTAATTTCAATTTATATTTATTTTTTATTAGTTCTCTTAACCATTAATTTAGTTGCAATAACTATAATATAGTTCACTTAACTATATATTAAAATTATATTAAGATTTGTATGGTTATTCCCTTATAGTTGCCATCACTACAATTTTTTCTCTCTGTGTTATTGTAACGACGATTGTTCCATGAAAAAAGAAAAACATTTGTATTACACCGAAATCATAGAGATAATACTGTACATGCGGACGGTGGGACGTTGCATGTCGGTTTCGCAAGTGGCTCGTAAAAATCTGAAGTGCTTGGACGTTTAAAGGGACACAAGTTGTATCGCTCTCCGCGCCGGAGAACGCCGCCATGTACGATTGTCTCGGTTAGATACACACGCTCGCGATATCCATCGTATCGATCATAATTTCTGTCGAAACGCGGAGTGGATGCGCGACCGAATAGCGACTTCGCAGCGGCGAGGCACAGGCAACGCTAACATTGACTCGGCATTCATGCATTAGCGTACGCCAATGTAAACGCTTTGCTACATTCATGTGTTTCCTTTCCCGCGGCAAACGCGATCGATGGCAAATATTACTTTGGTCAATTCCAGCCGGCAGTCTATTTACTTGTTTGTGGTATCACTTTGCTGCGCCGATAGGGAAAAGTCGAGAGAGCGAGGGAGAAATGGTGAGTCGGGTAGGAGAGGAGGGAAGGGGAGGGGGCGAGGTGAGCGAATATACCGATACGGATGTGATCCTATGGTTCGCATGTACGATGCGCTTTCGATGTGCATCGACTAGCGCACGCGTAGTTACGAATACCAGATTCAGCCACTTATCTCCCCCGACGAACCTTTCGGGCCAGTTAACCGTTACGATATGTACGTGTAATGATGATGAATGATTCGGAATTAGTCTCAATTTCGGACTGCTCTGAATTATGACTGTCGTTATGGAAGTATGGAGAGTCGAGTGTTTTCATTTGTATTTCACTTACTGACACAGATACTACTATTTTACTATCTACAAGTAAACGGAGAGAACGAGATATCTTTAGCGTATTAAGATAACTGGACTATTTTTATACGTGTATTTTTAAATAAGTATTTTTAATATGTCCGATGAAGTTTCCACGAGAAATTTATCTTCTTCACAACAGAGTAGCAATATGTTTAATTGATTCTTTGAGTGATTTGAATATTGCTGTTCAATTAATCAACATCTTTAAGATAAATATTTCTGGAACTGCACAGAAAAAAAATTAGTATCAAATCAACAATTCATTGTTTCATATATAAGCAAGAATATAAAATCTCCTTGGAAGAATTTATAATCTCAAAGAGACATAATTTGTTAAGATAAAGAAATTTTGTTTCTTCATGTAAGCAAATTATGTCTGATCAAGGTTATCAAATTCTTCCAAGATTTTATATTTTTGTTTATATATGAAGCATTATAAATTGTTGATTTGATAGTCATTTTTTTCTGTGTGTGATGAAATGTATCTTTAACTACTAAATCTATATATCGTACTATAAATATTGTTTTGAAAATTTTCATTATTAATTGCACAGTTACATAATTGCATACACTGACAATGAGAGAAAAAAATTACTAAATTTTAATAAATATTCGTTCGAATACTTTCAATGAAATAATTTATTAAATGTAAATAAATGTTTGTTTAGTACAAGACTCACAATGTAATTTAACTTATGTTTTTATCGAATAAATATTTATGTACCGCAAGTAAATATTTCATTGCAAGTATTCAAATAAATTTTGCTCTCAATGCAGTAGTTACATAATTCAAAGAGAGTCCTCTTTTCTATTTACAATAATTGCTAGTTTTCTAAAGTTGCAAGCGCGTTTGGATTCGTTGCGGCCACCATCTCGATAAAGTCAATTTACAAACGTGGATTACACGCGAATTTTAGAAACTGGAGTAACTCACGCCAGAAACGGGAAGTTTGTTTTATCATCGTCTGTTCGATCGGAACGTTTACACGTGGTTGCGTAATAACAAGGCGATCGTTCACGATTGGAGAAAACGCACGTCGATGAGATATGCGCTGGTGATTACGCGTGTTCGCATCTTAATAATCCCCGTTTGGCCGCGGGTGATATAAGAACTAGAATCCTAGACCGTTTGGAGTTGTTATTAACGACGCAATGTGTTCTTGTGTTTCAGGTGCGATGGAGTCTCGCGGAGCCGACTTCTACTATGAGTTGAGGCTTCGTAATTAATCGTGAGTACACGAGTATACCACGTATATGTATGTGTGTGTATGTACGCGCGTATATGTACATGGGGCGGGCGAATGCCGCGTGTTACAACGAGAAATGATCGTTAAGCGATGCCCGTGCGGGCACGTATCGTGCATATGCAATGCCTCCCCCCGAAATTGCGAATTTAATATCGCGAGTTTTATTGCCCCGCGCCGCGCTCTCGCGGCCGCTTCCTCCGTCCCGTAATTTACATTCGACAATTACGATTATATTAATCGCGGCGCTCTCACGCGGCTCATTAATCGCGTCTTCTTCCATCGCGAGGCGATATAGAAAGTCGAATGGCCCGCGGCGATTTTCATAAGCGTCGTATACGCACGTTTCGATGTCCGATCGTTGATCTTTTTCTCTACGTAACGAGCGGTAGGTGCGTCGAGAATACGGGTCGCATTAATATTTCACTATCGGCTTTTCTATTTTTACATCGCACGCGCTATGTAGAAACTTTGTATAGTACACACCATGTGTCATATCCAACTTTTTTTAAACGTCTCGTAAAATAGCGTTTCTTTGAACTTCCGATACGGCTATAGAATTGTTATATATAAAGGTGCATCAAACATGTGCCATGCCAAAGAAAGAGAGACAGTACAAATTCTATTCTGTTGCTTTTTAGGAAGCACTCTCCAGATTTTTTAAACTTATAAATCAAATAAACAGTTGCAAAATATTGTTTTCTTTGTACAGATTACTGTACGCGATATATTAGGCCATTTATGTTTCATTATTAAACAAAAGTCTACAATGATCGTTGGGAGCACATTTCGTTGGCTTCATCTCAAACGCGCGCACTTCCGCTACAGTTCGCATTTATTCGCTGAATAAAGTGCTGTTTGAGCGTTAATATGACTTCATTCCGCAATCGATTTGAATTCGATTCGCCGCGAACGGGGGCGGCGCGGCGATGGCAGCGGTGACGGCGATTTCCACCGTGGGCGTCGCGGCATTCTCGAAAGGGATTACGGCGCTCGGGGGCCCGGCGCGCATTTCTTCGTATCGATCGCCGTCGCGAATACTCCCACATAATTCGCTTATTACAGCTTCCGCGTATCTCCGCGTTTTCCCCACGGCATGCCCAAGTTCGCGGAAAAAGTATGCGCGCTCGGTCGGGAGGAACACCTACTCGTGTTCGTGCAATCTCGCTCGCTCGCTCTCGCACGCTACGTACGTTTCACGTTTCTCGTTTCTCGTGCTACGCGCCACGAGCATCGCCGCTATAATTGCAGCCGATGCGACGTATGCACGCTAGCATGACGCCCGGTCGCCCCCGTTGCGTACGCGCGCGTTCCTCGTATCGGTGCACGGATGTGCATGTGCATCTGCGCGCGTGTATTCGGCGGACGCGTGGGGAAGTCCCCGTTAACGGCGCTGTAGCGCGTTCGTGCGACCGTTGTATTCGCGCCGGTTCGAGAGAGATAGACTGAAGGAGGGAGAGAAAGAGAGAGAAAGAGACGGTGTTCCCAATAGAGAAAGGGAGAGAAATATTGGCGGGCCGTTCGAGAGAGAGAAGGAGAGATACTGAGAGAGAGAGAGAGAGAGAGAGAGAGAGAGAGAGAGAGAGAGAGAGAGAGAGAGAGAGAGCAACACACGGAGTAGTCGAGGGATGGTTTTGCTCTGCTGGCTCTGTATTGATTGCTGTGCTGCTCCTCCACCTCCACCATCTCTTGCGACGATATCTCTCTCTCTCTACCTCTACTCACTCCTGTCCCGCGATCCCTGCCGCCCGCACACCAACGTAGCCGCCCGTAATGTTGGTTCGCTCTCTGCGAAACCATCAAGATCCGAGGTCCTCGTTGCGCCACGTATCTCTTCCCTCGAAACGCCCCGACGAGCGACGAGAGAAGAGTCCGCCTGTAATTGACGCAGATAGGAGTGCCATCTGCTATGGCACGGATGGACGAAGGGGAGAGGACGGGGAACGCGCGTAATGTCCGTCGTCCTCGGCCGACGTGTACCATGTAAGGATTCATTGAATGGAAAACTAAGCTCGGCCGCGAGCGAGCGAACGANTCTCTGTCGAGGCTCGCGTGCTTCGCGTTTTGCGTCTCGGCTCGTCGAGTCCGGACGAGTTCGAGGGCAATCGTCGCGTCTCACCAGATCCGATTTATTGAATTTGTCGGGTTATAACATTTCGATAAACGTGTGCCTTCGTCGAGTCTGAAATTTATGGATCGTACGCCGTATATACGCGTTCCATCCAGCGAGACCTCCTCGATATTCTGTAATTACAACGTTATTTGTCCTGCCGAGTTATTAGGGTCGCACTATTACGTTCGTACACATCGACCAGTAATTTTATATGTCATAGTTTTATGCGTATCTCTCCCTTTGTTGTGCTTCACGTTCATCTCTCCCTTGCGAGCTTTTCGAAAATTCCGGTTCGTCAAATATTATTATATACACACATACATCTGGTTTCATTACGGCAATTAACCGGGATAGCGATGGACTTGTTGCAAATTGGCGTTCTATTTAAATTCGCTAATTACTGTTACGACATAACGATGATACGCTCGCTTCAGGATGAAACATTCATATTGCTGCAAGGTCCGCGTGTGGCTGTATGTTTTTCTTTCGAGCACGGGGGAATGGAATCGGGTATAATTAACGTATATGGAAGTATTATCTGATGCGGCACAGTGACATCGATGCAACGCTCGTAATTACGTCTCTCCGTCGCGCGCACGTCGCCGCGCCGCGCCGCGGCGTTGTCGTGGATGCAGAAATGGGTTTACGTAAAAATGTTAAGCCAAAGTTTTGTGCCAGCGTACACGGTCGATCACGGGAAAAAGATATTGCCGGCATAGTAATCATACTTAGCTTTGCTTCGAGGAGCGCAGTTATCGCATAATCTCACGCATTTTTCTATCTCCGTACACTAAGATAGGAAAACGTTAGACATATATACCGCATCCTGCATTACATTATTAATAAGCACGAACATGCGAATGTGTCATTAGGCTGCATTAGCAGCCGAGATGATGGAACTTTGTTGCATTAATGATTACCGAATGCTCCTTTTCTTTTCCCGAATGCTTCCTGAAAAATTAGAATTTCGAGGCAACGCTCCCTCTGAACAGTCCGAACGAACTGATTTATCCGCTATCTCGGCTCAAGCCGATGCGAGATGTATTCGCGGATTAATAAGGTCGAGGTATTCGTGGCGGAAAGCGGAAGAAGCGCAAGAATAAAGCGCAATACGTTGAAGAGTCGAAGGCGCATTGTCGGGCGCAAGGGCGTCGCATTTCGCGAACAAACGGCGCGTTTCTTCCTCGTCACCGGGCTCCTTTCTCTACCACGGCGACGACCGTGTTCCAGCCGCCTGGCACCCGAGAGCTTTTCCCGGCCGAAGGAAAGGAGCGTAATACCGGTCGAGAAATCGATGGTCGTCCGTGTCTTCCTTTTGCTCTCGGTTCGCCGCCCCCGCGTTCCCTTGCCTTAAGGCGTCCACTTCTCCTCTCGCGCGCGCACTCCCCTCGCCCTCGTTTCTCGCCCTTCTCTTTCTCGTCAATTTACGAGCATCTCGAAGTGTGCCCGCCTAGCTGAAAACCGGGTGGCGTCGCGGACTCGCCCGGATATTCCGGACGCCGTGCGCGGATGACGCCGATGATTCGAATTGCGAATAGCCTTACGATGCAGTCCTCGATCCTGTCCACGTATCGACGCTTTATTTTTGTTGTGTGTATTTTAGATCGCGATAATTTAACTCCGATAATTAGAAGCTAGATGGCATTAATGAGGTTTAAATTTTCTCTTTATAAATTGAGGATCGATATCCAATAAATTAGCTATATAGGAAAGCATTATTTAAAAGAAACGTACGAGAGAGGCAAATACTGTCCACATTTTTATTATAATACTGCTCCGACAAAAGGCTTGTAATTCTTATAATTGAACTTTGTATCTGTATAATTAGCCCTATAATCGTATTTTGATGATCCTTATAATTAATAATGTAGTTATTTCAGTCTCGTTGAATCTAGAATATTCTCTTTACATAATTTCAAGTCAAACCGATCTCGAATGTTCTCGATGCAGATGTTCGACATATGTCCATCAGGGGTCCTATTCTTGAAAACATGCGAATAATTTTCGTATAAGAAAGCGGCAGAATGGCCAATGACTTTATTCAATGGTATTTTCCTATTGGCTCTCGGCACACCCTTTCTCGATCTTTTGTTTGTCTCGTTTTCTATAGATTTCACTCGTTATTTACGACTCAGAAATTTAACATGTATCCACGTATTCAAAACCTTCAACTTTGTGCCCCCTCTCTGTACCTACTTTTCCAAAATCGCTCTCTGCTACCTGAACGGGCAGTTGCCTTTAAACTGTTGAAACGAATAAACCGAGATTCACGACACAAGTTTTATCTCTCATCACTTTCCTCGAGTCATTTCGACGTCGCCAGCAAAACTCCCACGCCGCGCTAGCCGGTACATTATTACAACAAATACTTATAACAACACGTAAAATGATTTTGCTGATTTGTTGTCATAGAGAAAGCTATCTCTGTGACAATAAGTTTCCTTAGTTATTACAGGCAACGTTGATACTTTGCATAAAATTGAATATATAGGTATGCTCGTGATACTGAAGGAGTAAAAATGTCGATATTCTTAGTTATAAGTATTCCGGTTTGCAAGTGGTGTGATATACACAGGAAAAAAACTGTGAAGAGATTGGAGATTGCAGACGAGTCGTTGCCGCAGTAATAATTGCGAGCTCGGTCATACCGTGTTATTCGGTGCGCCCGGGAGACGCGTCTAATTATACGTTCGTCGGATGTAGGTGATAATTTCGACCGTCGATTTTGATATTTCAGCACCGCGTAAGAGTACAGAAATCGTGAAAATTGTCGAAGCTGCGTGGAAAGGAGCATTCGCAAGAAACTAAAGTATATGATTTAATTAGATATCATTCTCTCTTTCTTCACGCTTTCTTTACGTTAAAAGGTTTTTGTGTCGTTCAGGTATAATGAACTTTAATAAAGCTCAAGCTGTAATCGTATTCTCAATTTTATTTAATTAATATATCTATTGTATTTAAAAATAGAATTACTGTGACAAACACGGCGGTTTTATTATTAAAGCCGGAGCAACTTAAATTGGAAATTGGATGGCAGGAAAATTTGATAATGCCGGAGAATCGATATTACGAACGTCTGTAGTGACATTTCTGTTTTTACAATTCGGAACATTGATCAATAGGCAAAAACCGTGTCCTTCTGTCCCATTATCAGATCTTACTTCTAATTTTAAAAGAAAATGTAATACTTGAGAAGTGCATTTATTTTCATGATAAGAAATCTTCTCTTCCAGATGGTAGAGTATAACAATGCAAACAAATATATCGCAAATTATTGGAAGATAATGTACAAGTTTACAACGGAGGTAGTAGTCACTAAAGTTATCAATTTTGATATTTGAGATAGATGACAATACTCTAATGATTATTTGAGACTTGAAATATTTCGTTAATTAGAGTCTGCGACTTTTCGAGAGCTAGTTAGCAAGAGCAAAGGAGTAGACATAGTAGGAATAATAGGAGATATTGAAAGGACGCTTTTCTGTCACACAATTGTTTGGAGGATCATTTCCGGCAGCCAAGAGCTTCTACGCGGCTTCTTTTGTCAATTATAAACGAGAGGCTTCGCACGACATCACCATTCGACATCACGAATCTGAGTGCAGTAAAAGCCATCATTGTAAGAGTTCCTTTCTGTCAACTGCTTCTGATGTATAAAATAATCGCGCAAATTTCATCGATATTGAAATCGCGTAAACTGTTTGTTACAATGCCGCATATAATGACTTGGTACATTACTAAATTAAATTTTTCCGAGGTTAATTATTGTAAACGAATACCCCCCATGAGCAATTATTAATACTTGTGAACTCTGTAAAGGTATAGTATATTTAGTACATTTATAACAATATTATGAATAGTATATTTATAACAATATTATGAATATAGAAAGTTAAATAAAACACTCGAGTGTACATACATTTGTGTGATAATACAATCAAGATTGAAAAGAATGTGTAATTAAATGTTACTTGAAAAAGTTTTGAAATGCTCGAAAGTAAAAATGTAATATAATAAATGTCACCTATTCTACATTGATAGCATATTAGATAACGATAGACTACTAAACAAATGATTCCATAAATAATTACTAGAATTCGTCATCTAATAACAGAGATAATTTAAATGACCATGATATTATCTTCTCCTCTACTTTATAATTAGTAAAAACTCAAAATCCATATAATGCACCTCTTGCACTTTCGTACATATAAATGGATTGATTTATTTCTTTATATAAGAAACCAAATTTTAAGGTACCGAAAAATTGTACTATATTAGTTTTGAAGATGGTAGATTAGAAAGATCGCGTAAATGGGAGTGAAAAAGAACACGGTTTAAAACTATGTATTTAATAGTAGACTAATCTCTTTTTTAACTCGTTTGAAGGGATCCGCGTAACTCCGCGGAGCGTTCTCAAACTCTTGTTAAGTATTCACGTATCTTAAATGTGGTTTAAATATAGAAGAGGCATTTTACAATGATTCTTTTAGAGGGTGGCTTATAAAAGTAAAAGGAAGCCACATGGAGAAAGATACGCGGAAAACGTAGACGCACGCGTTAGAAATATCTCTGAAATATTTAAATCGGATTATCATGCTTTCCTTCTTTCGCTTTAGCGATGTCACTCAATACTAAGTGCTTTCTTTTTATCCGCCTTCATCCATTAGATTAACGAGAATAAAGACGCAGAATTATTTATACGTTACTTTCGCCATCATTCAACGGATCGATCACGCGACCCTAGAAATCCTGGATGCTTTGCGAGGCACTCCAACGAGACTACCGATAAGAACGAGGGCCGAACTTTAATCAATACGTCGCCGATAACGATCGCGTGACGACTCGTAGCGCATCGAATGAAGGCTATTGTGTATATCAGACCACGGTGAATTTTCCCTATCGGGTTTATTCCCTATCGGTCGTGACATGATAATATACGGCAATGGGAAGTGCAGGGTATGCATTAGAATTTTTCTCTATCGTCGCGGTGAATAAATACATTCCGTCGTGAGATAATCGATTGCGCGTCGCGTAAATTTTAACGAGGGCAGGCTTCTGGCTCCTCTATTATGAATTTCGGCGTGTTACGTAAACGAAATATATACGTAAAATCTTCGTCTCGGCGATACGCTCGTACAATTCCTCCAGTATGAAAATTCTGTTTTCAATAGAATCGGAATTAATTCGTCGAGCGGCGGGGATTCGCGTTTGAAAACGCATTCCGCCCGCGTGAATAGCGACAGAAAATGCATTGAGACGGCTCTCGCTCGCGGCGCGGCGTGCACGGCTATATTTAAGAACTAACGAGTTAATAACGGTAGTAAATGCCGTTTCAGCATTCCATTCGAACTGGGAATCCGCTTTATCGCTGAACGATGCACTCGCGCTTTCTGAAATGACGCTCTTTAAACGCAGAAAGAGCGAGAGAGAAAGAGAGAGAGAGAGAGAGAAAAGGAAAAAGAGAGAAATAATTCTACACATAGGCGTACGCTTGACACAAGTGTTCGCGATATCAGTGCAGACATCTCGCGAAACGCCGCGTACAGCTGAAGCTTGGATTTCCAGAGAGAGGCCGAAAGGTACGAAAGATGAAAAATGACCTCGCTTGAGAATTAATTAACATAATCGCGACGGCGTTAAATCCTGCTCGACTGTGTCTCGCGGGCTCGTACGTATGATAACTATGCTGGCTGTATGATAATAGCAGCGGCGCCGTCGCGG
>QKQZ01005201.1:0-81321 GCA_003595255.1 Solenopsis fugax | reverse complement strand
CTCGACGCCACTCGCGTCTTCTGCGCCGCGCGAATCGTTACGAGATGCGTTAGACATGCTGATGCCGATCGAAGGTAAACGTTTTTTACGTCTAGAATCGCCCGATCTAGGCGCGGGAAGTTTCTCTTTGCATCGGCATTCTTTTTTCCGTCGCGCGAGATCCTTTCATCGTTTCCGCGACGCCGACGTCGAGCTAAGACATTTTCGAAGACGAATGGAATTTCGACAATCGGCGTAATTCAATCGGCTGCGATATCGGACGCGTCTAATTTCAACCTCGAAAAAAAAACTGACACCTCGATTTTTTTGGCGAAAAATTTAACACTTGGACTTTTTGCACTTTTGCTTTTTTGTCAAAAAAACTCAAGGTGTCTTTTTTCTTAAGGGGATACTATCAAGAATTTAATTTCGCAACGATATCAATAATTATTCTGTGACCTAGAAAATATATATATTTAAAACACGGAGAAATGATGTTACACTGACGAGAAGAACCCCAGAAATGTTCATCGAGTTTTCCTGTATCAATTCTTCCAGTGATTCTTGAGGCCAAAGAAAAATTTATAGGTCGCGGCGGCGTTCAACATGCGGTTTTGTTTTCGATGTTATGAATTTTTGAAAATCCGAAAAATTAAACGATCGCTTTATTTGCTACTCCTTCAATTCTTCTTTATATTGTAAGAATTTCATATTTAATTAAGAAACACTAAGTTTACTGTAATATTTAACTAAAATATGGGCAATTATAACAAAATACCGATTTGCGAGAAACATCGTAACTTCATATGCATTGTATTACAAAAATTTCTGTGACTGTAACATTGATATTCAAATTGTTTAAAAGAAGTAATAAACACAACAAAACATATATTTAAAAAAAGAAAAGTTACCGAACTTGAAATGTGAATCCGATCCATCAGTGATTGTTCAATTTTTCAGATTTAAAAATTCATAACTCAAAAACAAAGCTGCATGTTGATAAAACCGTCGCGACACGTACACTTTTTTTAAGAGTCAAGAATTACCAACAAAATTGGCATCAAAAAATTTGATGAATATTTCTGGGATTGTCTTGTAAGAGAAACGTGTTTGATACTTGTGACTAATTGCATGGTAAAATAGTTGTGGTTAGGAGCTTTATTTTTATAGTTATTATTGCCATAATATTAGTATAATAATAGTATATATTCCCTAACAACACAAGATATCAGCGTATGAATATTCTAGATAACATCGTACAAATATTCGTACAATATCATGTATTATTAGGGTTATACTTGTACAGCACAGTATAATGTAACATTTTAGCAATATTGCAGCAACATTGCAACATTTTAGCGACATTGCAGAAACATTGCCGCAATATTTCTAGAATGTTCTATGCTGTAGGGTATAATAATTATATAATAATAAATTAAATATTAGACCGTTGAAATCTATAAGAAATAAAAGAAAATGTCATTTCTTCGTCGAAGTGGAACACCCCTTTGAAGAAAATAGGTTTTTTTCGAAACGTATATCGTTGAAACTGTAAGAAAAAAATGAGACAAAAAATAATCTGAAAGGCTTAAAGAGCTTGAATGGCTAAAAAAATTTATTATTTTTTTTTATTAAAAAAAATATTTTATTCTCAAGTACAATAATTGCTTAGAGAAATTATATTGCAAAAATTCGCAAAAATGAGTATTTTGAATTAAAAAAATCTCAAATTTTTTAATTTTTACGTCATAATCTTAGTAATTAGCTTTAATGTAAAAGTAACAGGAGTAAATTATCTATTAATTCGCGCATAAATACTGTTACCTAGGTCATTACCGAAACGTTTCATTCGCCGATTGCAAACGCGGAATCGTTACGCCAAATCTCTCTCGTAACCGAGTAGATGAATAGGTATTTGATTCTAGATCGAGTCGACGCGAATATTAACATCGTTGTAACGGAGCTTCGCCGCGAATAGGAGCGAGAAAAAGTGACAATGACAAAGGAACTTACTTTCACAATTTTTTTAAATATTGTTGCAACATTATTAAGTTCATATTGCATATCTATATTTTAACCAACTTTCTGCAATATTGCACTACAATACACACTGTTGCAACGTTGCAGCAATGTTGCTGCAAGTTTTTATGCTGCATGGATTTAGCTCTATATGTTTATTTTAATACTTTTCTGATAAATTAAAATTTTTTTAGAGATTATACTCATTATCAAATTCAGCAGCTCAAAAACAACAAAAAACATACTGTTTAATCAAAATTGGCCCAAATTTGAGATGTTATATAATCTATATATAAAATAATATA
Source organism: Solenopsis fugax (assembly GCA_003595255.1). NCBI lineage: Eukaryota > Metazoa > Arthropoda > Insecta > Hymenoptera > Formicidae > Solenopsis > Solenopsis fugax. The sequence continues at coordinate 79,018 of QKQZ01005201.1, read as the reverse complement.
TTTATCATTACATAACATTTATTTTATTTTGAAACAATAAAAAATCATAAACTGTTCAGCATATTTTAAAATCATTGTGAAATGTAACTATACAGTTTACTAAAAATAATTAAACATTTTTCATTTAAATATTAATAAATCGGAGAAAATTACATAAAATTCTTCAAAATACAATGCTGCCCTACGACTATCACACGATTTTCAGACAAATTTTATTAAAAAAATATTTCCGTGAATGCATATTTATCAAAGTATAATGTTTAATCAATCTATCTCTAAATCAGTTACTTTTTTGCGACCTTTAACGACCAATTTTCCGCAAATGGAAAGCTGAAGGGCATCTTACGCGCTTGGCACCTGTATTACGCGCCACGTGGGGTGGTGGTGTCCGTGATTCCTCTCCGGCCACCTCGATTACGACACTCTTCCGTGTCGAGCCGGCTGTCCGGCCGTTCGGTCGGCCGTATCTTGCAACGCGAGTGCTGCCGCGGAACCGGTTTTCGGGTGCTCTCTCATGTTTGAATGTCGCACCGTTTAATTTCACCCGCGGACGAACTTTCGCGACGAGCATCCAATTATCGCGGCCAAGCGGCCATCCGATAAAAGGGAAATTTGTCTGATCGGTCAGCGAGTTTAATGTCGACCTTTGTCGCCTACCGATCATGCCTCTGCGTAGATTTAAAGAAACAAAACGCATACGTAAATATCAATATAATAATTGTTAATTATACCTTTGTTTAATTTTGAATTATGTCTGTTATATTTTGAATATCTTCAATTTTTAATACGTATTCTTTACAAGCTGTGATTTCTCCAGTGGATCTAAATTTATTTCGACAACCCTAATTTTAGTTGGTTAAACGTGAAAGTAATGAAACGTTTTGTTGCACAAGATATTTATAAATTGCATTTATATAGACTTGACCTTAATTTATTTCAAAGTAGGCAGAGATTCTCTCTCTCTCTCTCTCTCTCTCTCTCTCTCTCTCTCTCTCTCTCTCCTCCAAAATCTATAACAATTTGCAAGCAATATTCCAGATATTCTCGTCTATCGAGCAATCCCGAGGTCACGACCATGTACTTAGAGTTCTAAGCTAGACGAACTGGTCTTGTAGACTCTTCTAGGCGACGGGGATCTTCCACAAAAACAACGCTCGTGTTCAGGTTAGACGAGTCGCGATATCGAATAGAACGCGTTTCAATGGCCACTTGCTACTAAGAATCCGTCCGAGCAAAATGCTCGTTTGAGAGACCAGAGATAAAAGTAAAATTACGTTAGAAATCAAACTTTTCAAAAAAATATAAAACTTTTGAACGTTTATATAACGTTTTATATAACTTGTGTTTGTAATACTATAAAACAAAAAAATAAATAAACGTTCGATTATATGTGGAAAATGGAACAATACGAAAATAAATCGTATCGCAATAATTTTGAATTGTTAATTGTTTAAGTAAAAATTCCGCGAGAGCGACGAAGAGAATCTGCAATCTACCACACGTAAAAACAATGAAAAGAAAGATCTTCAGCTAGCAACTTGTTCCCGAACAGAACTGTTCTTTTATGTACATCAATGTCCTATGCAAACGCCTAACGCGATCGTCCTGAAGGACGCATACATAGAAGCTAGCAGACGCTCGCGGATCTCCTTCAAGGTGACGTCGAAATCGGCCAAAACCTATGACAAGCAAGTTACGGAATTTGCATTCGGCGAGCATTGAAATCGATAGATCAAGAAGTGGAGCGTACGATTGGTTAATATATAAGTATGATATTATATCGCAATCATAATGTCATTTCCACGGACCATTATTGAATAAAATTTAAAAGAGATCGAGGCTTATTGGCACAAGAGGCAAATTTACATTGCATTCTGTTTTTGTATTTATGGCGAAAGAAACAATAGAAAAATTATCACAAAAAATATCTTTTATAATTTAAGTACTATTTCCAAAGTTTTATTTAAATTAAAATATTACAGTAAAAAAGAGAAAAATCTGATTCAGGAGGAAACAAGTAAATTTCCAAATGTTTCAAATTTTCATATTATTGTCCTTCAGTTTGAGAAAATAAATCTAAGTTACATGTTATTAGTTGAAAGAAAAATGTTTAATACTGTATGACATATTATTCTGAATAATTTACTATAATAAAATAATTGAAATCAAATGTATGTAGAAATGAGACATTGGTTCATATTTAAAACAAGCTTAGCTCACGCGCTAATGAAAAGTTTATGAATATTCAATTACAACTTAAATTTAACAAAACGCTTTTTATTTCCGTAGTGAAGCAAACTACATTTAAAATAGTTTACATCTGTTTTTCTGTAATACTAGACAAAACAGAAGCATGTTACGCATTTGATATTACATAATTTTATAAAAATTACAAATTTATTATTACACTATTAACCCCTTAATACATATAGTCAAAATACGCGATCTCGGCGATGACAGCCGCTCATGAAGTTAGGGCAGCGAGAGAACCAATCGGCATTGCCGAAAAGCGACAATAACTTCGATATATTCGATATATTCTTTAGATGCCTTTTTTTAGAAAGGATAGTATTTTGCTATTCAATTATCACAAAATAACTTTAAAAAAATACAATCTTTACAAAAAGTACGTACCTATATATTTTTATTACTATTATGTTTTCAATTTAATGTGGAGTTTTTTGTATAGGCAACTTACACCGTGATATATGCAAATTTATCTTGTTATCAAAACAAGTTTATTATTATAAAATGCAGCATTTTCGTATTTTATTTATTACAAAAAAACCATATCATATACAGAATCGTTCTGAAAATGTAAAAAAAAGGTTTTATCTGTTACATTAGTACAATTTAATCATAATAATCAATTGTTTAAAATGTCGAATGCCGAAATTGTGAAAACTGTCGCAATAAGTTCTGATCTCCTCTACAGAGGACCAGAGCAACAAGAAGCAATAAAAAAGAGAAGAAATAAAAGGAGGAAAAAAAGAAGATACGATATTTGATATAAATGTATTCGTTACTCTGTAGACGATTTTAATGCAGCGACATCGATTTGGATTTCAAATCATGGCCCGGGTGCATCTGTCTAACTTTCGTGGGTCCAGCATTCGATCTTGCGTATCAGTAACACGGGGAGCGCTGCATCGAAAAAAAGAGAAACATCGGTATAATTCCACCATCTCGTCGCGATGGAGAATCGGCACGATAATGTCTGTGATCTTCCACCGAAAATCCGAGCGAGATCGTTGTCAAGCGATGGTTCGTCTTGAAGATTCTGTTTGAAGGTCTCGCACTCCGAAGAAAACTTTCCTGTAGTGAAGATATTCCCAAAATAATTTTATTCTCTCTATAAATATTCTATTGAATATAATCTTTTTAAAAACGTTATTAAAAATAAAGTTTCTGTAAAATAAAATCAATTAAGTTCTATTCAGCTCAAGTACCTTATGAATTAGCAAAATGAAAAAATCTTTAATTGTTCAAATAACTGATATACGCAATTACCTACGTACCTTGTCTTAAAAAAATCGTAAAATAACTGCACGTAGGTTTATATAATTATTAACCAGGTTTAAAATGCAAGCGCGACCAATGGATCGACGATCGGACGGGGGCAGAACGACGAGGTTCTTCTTGGCAGGATATTAATGTCGGAGTGCTTAAGCGATATCCTGATCGCATCTGACGCGCAGTTTAAAACGGATACAGTCGAATTGCATCTGCTCTCGGTGTGCTGATAGAAATTGCGATATTCCGAGTTGCTCTAACCGACACATCGGCGCTCGATAATTAATTGGCACGACTATCGGTCGCAATTTGACGCTGCAGGATCCGCTGTAAGTGACGGATGATAGCGTACAATCAGACAGTGCTATCTAAACAGCACATAGCGTTAGACAGAATCTATGAATTTATATCGTCTCGGGAAGATTTTTGTGAACGGAATCCATTCAGGTAGATAGGTGGATGTAGAAGCATTAGATAATATATGCGGTATAGAAATTGAAATTGATTCTGCGGTCGATTAGGCCATTTTTCTACGTGATTATATCATCTAAAAGATATCTCTATGAAAAATGTAAAGAGTCGCACTGAGAGAAAGGCATTTTAATTAAAATAACTATAATTTATAATCATTTTCAATAACAATATATTAAAATTATTAAATGTAATTTTAATAATTTTAATATATTGTTATTAAAAATGTTTCAATTCTTTGTCAGAGTAAAACATTGTATGCTATTATTACTAACATTATAACGGTATTAACTATAAAAAAGGAGCTCTTAATCGTAATTATTTTAACAATTTAATTTCAATTATAATCATAAATACTAAATATTTTCCTTTCCGTGCGTATTTGCTGATATTTGATGGACATCAGAGACTCAATCAGTTATAGGATAAGGAAACGGTGTCGATTGTAAACTGCCTCGTATGGACACTTAACCGAAGGACACTTTGGGTCGACGTGGGTGTTTGATATGTCGGCGATATGCAACCTGTGGCAGGCCGAAATGTACACGACGTGACACATTACACGCTCTCATGTCCAGGACATCGAAATGCGCAATAGAGCCGCCTACCTCTATCGCTGTCTTATCAAAATGCACATAAATCCACAGATCCTGATGCGCGGGAGGCTGAATCTGAATTGCAGGACACTCGGATTCCGAACGGATGCAGAGCGGAACAGCGCTACGTACTGAAATCCGATAATGGCGGCCCGAATTTTTAAACGGATCCGACCGATCTGACCCCGCTGCGACCTGCTAAAAAAAAAGGAGATCAGCCACGCGTCGAGCGAGAATGACCACAGATCGAAAATCCTGATTCTCCGTATTCACGTACCTTGTTTACGTTTTTGTAATGTTCATTTCAAGGGAAGCTAACGGTGCGCGTCGACTGTGAAGTGAAGAAGATAATCAATCGATATCGCGCCAATTTTACATAACAATCAAATCAGATTCTCAAAGAAAGTTCTCGTTTTACACAATATAAGAATTTGATAAAAATTTGAAAAAATCTGAAAAATCTGAAAAATGTCCTATTTTTCGATTCTAGGATACTACAACCCAAACAAGATATATGAATGTCAAAAAACATTCATAAAAACTATATTCAAGAAAGAGTAGAGTATAAAAAGCATTTTTTGGAATTAAAAAAATAAAGTTTTATATCATTTTCGTGGAAGGATATAAAATGTTCATGAATTATATACACTTTCTTTTTTTCCACATCAATATTTATGAACATTATAAATAAAATATTTTTAAATAACAAATTATTATTTTTATTAATTAAATTATTTATTATTTTGATGAATGCCAAAAGCCCTTATGTTTACTATTACTATTATTTATTATTTTCATTACTATTGTTTATTACTTTCATTAAAAGATTCATATGAATGAAAATACAAGTGATGCTCATTGCTCACTTTTTAAGTTGGAAAAATAAAGTGAAAGTACCAGCGAAAGTATTCTAAAAATATATAAAAACATTTTCCAATGATTTTAGAATATAAAACAATATTGAACAAATTTGATTAAATTATTGGAAAATCATAAGATTAAGAGTAATCAATGTCGGATTGTTGGCTTGCACTACATGATTTATCTAAAAAATTAAAAAAAAATTAAAGAATGTTCGTTTAACATGCGAGCTTACAAAACCTGTACTTTGGTTGCAGAAATTATTATCGCGTCTACCGGCATATTTTCCGTGAGATGAATTTCTCACGGAGGATGTTTACGCGAAAGGTAGCAAGGATACCTTTGCGCGAAGACTAACCCGGCCTTATTCGCCTTACGTTGTGGATGACTGATCGCAGGGCCGAGAACTGCACACACGAAGAAGGACGGAGGATTGCATTAAGGAACGGAGGTTCTATTTTCCTCGGCGTCAGTCAGTGGAATCCCGACGGAGACATGTATTTAGTAGGAGAGTCGTGCATCTATCTAGCCGATGGCAACATTAGTCAGGAATCCAGTCTTTGAGCGCGGCTACTAGACGCGATTTATATTCCTATGATAGTACGTCAACTCGTGGATTAACTTCTATTAGAACGTTAACTGATGGACAGCAAGTATGGGAACGATTTCCGATGGTGTATATAAATAACGAACATCCCTTCCCACACAACGGCAGTAGCATAGGCGAATACAAAAAAAAGATGATTAAAGTTAGGTCTGCATTTATTTACAAGAGGAGATCTAGGTATCTCACGGATTTCGGAAAGAATTAGAAAATTTGATGTCGTGATAAAAGTATCTAATATGTAATGTTTATTAGGTGTCAATGGCTCAAAGAGTTTTTTCTTTACTGTTCGAAATCGACTGATAATCCTTTTTCATCACTGTACATATATATATATATATGTATACTTTTTTCGTATTCTTAATTTATTTTTTGATTCTACAAAACAAATATTTCTTTTAATTAATTTTAATTAATTATATATTTAAAAAATAAATTATTTGAAAAGATCAAAAGACATTGAGCTAATAAATATATAATGTTTAATAAAACTGCGAGTTCGAGAGAATTAGCACTTAAGAAACTATGGCTAGACTGATTCTGCGAAGTTTCAGCTGAATGATGTCATTTAGCGTACAGTTATTTCAAAACTTTAAAGACTTATAACTTCAACAGTTATAGTAAATGTTACCTATTACTTTTACGACATCAAACTCTATATCTTAATATTCCTAAAATCCACGAGATACGCATATATAGATCTTCCCTTATTAAAATATACATTTTCTCTCTTTTGAAAAATTGATGACAAAAAGTGTGTATCAACACATGATAAAAGTGAAAAAGAAAATCAGTTTTATATCTATTGAAATAGCATTCTTTGATGTCAATGATTTGTCAAGAAATGATTCCATCAACGGTAGCTACTTGAATAGCGTAATCGCGTCACGAACGCGCGTCATACAGTTCGGGAATAGTCTGTGACCGAGTTTCGACAAGTAAATAAGTACGCGTATCACGAGAGAGCGAATGATGCATGGAAACGGCGCAGCGATTTCATTTCCTACGTCGCATGAAACGCCGGTTACATCAGAGAGTTGCATAAGGAAGAGAGAGAGAGATTCTTTCTCCTTCGTGGAGCGCCGATGAATCACTGCCGGATTCTCTTGCTGGCCAAGTGTAACTGGAAATATTCAAAGCACCAATGGACCGTGGAAATTTACATGTTTCATCCAGTTTTTAGTTACGCCACACATAGAAAGTTCCCGGATTAACCAGAAATTTTCATTTTTGAGATATCATGGAAGTTTCCGAGCTGAATTAATATAGGAAAATCATCAATACTATTTCGTTTTTGGATAATATTTCTGAAACAAAAACTAAAAATAAAACTTTACTGAATGTGAATACAAACTAGAAAGTGTCTTCTATTAGATGGTATAGTAGTTTTTATGATGTTGTTTCGTATTTTGTAATAATTAATGTTTTTGCAACAACCCGAAAAGGAGCGTTTGAGAAATTGGGCCTCAAAACTGGCACAGTAGACAATAATGGCAAAATACAGACACAGTCTCATAGGAAAGAAGTTAATTATAAAATAAATTAATAATCCAAGTAATAAAATATATTTTTAAGTATTAAACAACAAAATTCACAAAATTAAAAGGCTAGAATTAAACTCTTCAATTTTATACGTTTTTTTTGGTACCTTATTAGTATATACATGGATTTATCACGTTCGATGCTTTTCCTACCTCATTAAGGTATTAAACAAAATATGAAAAAATTTATATAACATCTGTCATTATAGTTAAAGATTTCATAATAGTTTGTTTTCATGGTGTGCAGCTGCGTGTGTTTTTATATTCCAAACCGCACTACGTGCACGAAGAAAGTATAAAAGAAATATAAATAAAATAGAAAACTATAAACATGAAAAATAACCTAATATTATCAATAATGTACTTATTATTATTTAAACTATGCAATATTTGCCAGAAAAAATATTGTAAATTTATTTTCGCTTTTCAAGAATTTATTTTTAGATTTTATATAAAAAAAGCTATGAATGTATGAACTATACACAGAAAAAAATGACTATCAAATCAACAATTTATTGTTTCATATATAGGCAAGAACATAAAATTTTCTTGGAAGAATTTGATAATCTTGATCAGACATAATTTGCTTACATAAGAAACAAAATTTCTTTATGTTAGCAAATTATATCTCTTTGAGATTATAAATACTTCCAAGGAGATTTTATATTCTTGCTCATATATGAAACAATGAATTGTTAATTTGGTAGTCATTTTTTCTGTATAGATTTTTATTTCTTCAGTTATTTAAGCAGATCATGTTTTTATCAATATTAGTGCAGTGCAATGTTTAGTTTTCGAGAAATAAGAGGCTGATGCTTTAGGTAAGCTATGTATTGGCAACTTTTCTCTACTAGTGTTGATAAATTTAATTTACAAAATTATTATGTACGTAATTGTACATTGTCGTTACATTTGGATTTGGATACCGTTAATACTTTTTTCTACGAATTGCTATTCTATTACGAATTTGCTTCTGGATTTTTCCTTAACATCATGATTTCCCAGATTTCTGAACATTTCGTAACGGAACGATACCAACTATACATGGGCGATTCTAGGCAAACAGTTAGCGATCAAAAGTCACAACCAATTTCTGACATATCTTTTAAATATTAATGCCGAAGACCTACACATTATCACCTTTCCTGTTTTTGACATTTATCGTTCGTCGTTTACATCATCGAAGCCGCTGGTTCCCGCGAGAGATCTCTTCCGGGGTAATGGCCGCTGCGGTGAATGGATATACAAGAACGCTGGCCTTGACATTCGTTGGTTTCCAAACGGAGATTTCTTCGGGTTTATCGATGGTAACAGATTAATACTTGTTCATCACAACTACATGTTTAGTAGTAAATTCGAATATATAGTTCGATGTTTCCTACGCTCGATTGCAGTCTCCGATGATGCAAAAGTAATTATGATAAGCGTCATATACGCGCGCTAATCTACCGCGAATTCATTTAATTGTACTTTGTTCTGATCGAATTTGATATACTGTCATATAATTTGGAGGTCAATATGATTAAAAAGTTCTAAGAAGAAATAAAAACTTTCACTGAAGGAAACGTTAACAGACGAATCATCAAGTGCTTTTTCAAGAGAAAAACGTTATTTAATTTTGGAATACTATTAACATTTTTCTTACATTAACTAAATCTTTTCGTACATATTTTTATATCTACTAATATACGTTGCAAGAACGTTAATAGAATAACTGAACCAACATTATTTGAATATAAAAAAGTCTTATTTTAAGCTATCAAAATATTAGTAAGAAAATAAAATACACTTTGATTCAAACAAATCTGAACAGAATAGCTAGATTAATCTTGATAAAAATTAAGACATTATAAATTAATTGTAACACAATTAATGCTTAATGTAACGTAATGCTTACGTTTGACGGAATAGATAGATTGCTGATTCTGATCGAAAGCTGCAAATTTAATGTAATTTACTAACAAACCTTGTTTTATTATTACAAACGAGACGCAATCTGTGACAAACATGCAGGGCTAATTAATATCAGAAATAAGATTGCTAAACTTTTTAAGTTAAAAAAAATGCATATTTACATCAAACGCGCGTGTTTGTACGTTTTTGTGCGATAACTGAATGAAACTGAGTACAAAAAGGACTAATGAGATGCGGGAGATGATGTTGGCCTTGACCGACCAGGAAGGAGGAGTAGGGATGAACGAGTCCCCCGATCGTCTGGGTCAGGCAGTACTTCAGAGACTTCCTTGCTCAAGTTTTAAGCGACACAAACACCGCGATATATTTTGCATTCATGACCCTTCGCGTTTCTTTTCGTTATCTTTCGCGAATACCAGACTGTAATTATAATTATTATTGATTTCTTATCGAGTTATCGATTTCTAGTCAAAAAAATGATGAACTTCGCTCGCAATAACCGTGCGAATTCAATCAAAGAAATATCAAACGTGTCACAAAAAAGTCAATTATTCGTGATTACAATAGATTTTTGCGTGAATCACTCTCTATCATTATTTGTAATTTATAATATATATATTATTTATAAGTAATTTTACACTTTCGAGAGAGAGAGAGAGTCACTCATTGTTCGATATAATGCATAAAAATGAATGAAATAAAAGTGGTTTTTTAATAAAGCAACATATCGTTTCTCAGTTTTCCTTCGCAAGACGTTCGCAATGATGTAGTCCGCATGCCATTTCTTCCTCAGCTTTCGGACTAACATACGTCCAGAAAAGTCTATTACTTTCCTCGCTGCTCCGCGTTATTTTCTTCCGTTGTCGCGAACGTTGCCGGAAAGCAGTAAACGCGTGGAATCTGGGTTCGATGGACCCCAGCTCGATTCTGACGTAATTCGCTTCCAGGTCGTCCATGGGTGGTAGATTTCCTCTCCGTTCACAGAAGCGCGCGCGCGTGTACATTTTATGTTGGTACAAATTTCACCGAAACCTGTTATGCCACCGATAAAGACGGGTTTACGACTGCAGCGGCGTCACCGTGTATCACCCGATGTCATTGACTTTTGCCGGCGCGTTCGCCAATTTGCATGCTGACAACGATAAACGGCCGCTTTTTCCATGTTCCTCTTCGCGAGCGCATCGACAGCGAAATTTGCGCACGACGAGCGCGTTTCGTGACCGAGACCAGTCGATCTTATCGATCCTTACGCCGCGATAATTTTAAGCGATAATGCAACGTGTCCTTTCACACTCGATTGCATTCGTGCATTCGTCTTTCTGGCAATAATAAAATTATATATTCATATTTCTTTTTTTCGCCCTTTTCTCTCTCTACCACTTATTTACAGTTTGATTTATTTTCAAAAAAATTCAAAAATATTCTTTAATCAATTTTATTATACAATCGTATTAATCGTATTAAGTTTACAATTGATTTATTTAGTAAGTATTAATAATTACACGAGTTATAGATGGATGATGTTGGAAAAACTTCTCTTCCATCACGGACGAGAGTGTGAGAATTCGATTGTGAGAATCGTTTGTGAGAGAGGAGGATGACCGAGAGGAGACGCGCGATGTGTTATCGGCGACCTGATTATGCCGCGCATACTGACCGAGCCCAAAAAAAAAGGAGTCATCCAAAAAACTGGCGATTCGATCCCAATCTATGCTGATGTAGTATTGAAGCATGAGCTTGGGTCAATCCATGCATAATGAAATTTTGACTTGCATATATATATCCGTTTAGTGAAGCTATCGCCGATCTGCGTGTGCGTACGTACGCGTGTGGGCAATTTACATGGATTCATCGTGGACGAATGTGGGACCACGTGGAAGCGATGAAAGTAATTTAACCAGGCATCCCCTTTTCCGCTTTCTCACTTTTGCTGAATAAAAGGGAAACCGAAGGTGAGGCTCGTTCGGTCGTTTCCAAAACGCCGAGACACTCGACATGACGACGCGACGGAGCGCCATGAATTGGAATTGTTCCGGAGAAAGGGCATTTCTCTGAGAATTACCTCCTAAAGAGCGTTCCCTAAAGTTATCTCCATTATATAAAATATAATTAGAGAAATGCTTTAACGCGATAACATTTCTGTAAAGGAAAAATTTCCATCGTCTTCAGTTCCATAGTGATAATACTTTTAGGATATTTTCTCAGGACATAAATTTCTCAGGCCTATTTCAAAAATATTCTAAAGACCTTTTTTCATCAATTCTAATAGCAATATTTTTTAATAACGCAACCAATGCTAGTCGGATGGCGTGTCATTCATATGAGAACGAGTTCGCCATAAATTGTGAGCGGTACCTCTTTTTATCGCGGCTGCGCACTTCCATCTTTCTCCCGGAGTGCACGGAGATGCACTCGTGCCTCGTCCTTCGTCGCGAGACGAAGGAAGACGTATCCCATCCTTCTTCCCTCCCCCTGGCAAATGCCGGTCGACGGGCTGGATGCGACGGGCATCCTGGTTCGTCCTTGAATATTCAATGGCAGCTCCGAGAAGGGCGAGTGTTTACTTAGTTGCAATCTCGTAACTCGGTCTCTCGGTCGTCCGCATTTTTATGCGTCTGCCTTAGCCTTAATCGCCGTATTATGAGCATCAGGTGTATCCTGACATGGATTTTAGGCACCAACGGATACCGACGGGGGGCCCGAGGGCACCGCGGGAGTTTAACAGGATGCCCACCGGTACGGGATCTCTCGACGAGAGATGTTGTCTTTCTTCTCTTCTACGCGTCCTCTTCCCACACCCTTGACCTAGCCAGAAGCCGCTTGCATATTCAACAGGCGACTTGTAACTTTGTTGCAATTCGAGCCGCGGGCATGGCTACCGCATCTGCATACCGTATATTCTTGCTGCTCTTCTCCTCGCTTCTGCGCCGTAAGTCCAGAGGACCGTCGAAAAAACCAGTCCCGAAAATCGATGCCCTGCCTCGCCACCCTATGGGATGATAAGGAGCCATGCATGATTTATTTATGCGCGCAAGACGAGTTAATGGCCGCGTTCGCGCGCGCACACCAGAACCTCTTCTGCGCTGTCACTCTCAAGCTTTTGAGGCGCGCAAAAATAAGAGGGCTAACGAGCTATCAACCCGCCGAAGTCGTCCGATGATGGCGATTCCTTAAATATCACTGTCGCACCGAGTTTAAAAACACGAATTTACCGCGTCGTGAAAGCGAATCTCTACCTTCAAATGCAAAAATTCCAATGATTAGATAAAAATTAAAGCGACACGAAATTCAATATGTGATCTAATCACTTCTTAATTCACAATGAAACGCTACATAGAGATAATCATTTTCGAGAATTTACTCTCAAAATTATGGTAATACTATATAGTACATTGTTAAATTCGTAATATCGAATTGTACTCAATTTGAATCATTTTTAAATAATTTCTATGTCGTGACTGCTCCTACTCAATAATTTATTAAGTCATTAATTTAACTAAAACAATTTAAGTCCAGAAATGCATAAAATGATTCAAATTTTATATTTTATTATTTACTAAATGTATATGTTAACTTTTTCGGGTCTATTGGTATAAGTCGAAATTAAATGAAAATAAGGGGAGGGGGATGAAAACTGGAACAATGATATTTCAAAATAAAGATAGTTTTAAGGATATAAACTCTATGCACAAGGGAGAAATATTAGATATTAGGAATAAGAATTAAAATTTTAGAATCAGTTCCTTCAATGAATATTGAATGTAACACCATGGATATTAATAAAATATAGATACTAAGTAAGATATAGATACATCAATATATTATACGAAACAACATAACTTATTTATCTATAGTGTTTATTGAGGAAACTAATTCTAAAATTCTAATTCCTATTCCTAATATCTAACACTCCTCCATTGTGCGCAGGGCCTAATATAACATCATAATAAAATTAATATCTATATTAGAGAACTTGAAACAAGCAATTTGTGATTGGCTCTAAATTAAGTTTACTATTGCTGTAAGTAAATAATTTAAAAATACTCTGCAGTTTTCCTTTACTTTTCCTGAAAAATTATATATTTTTTTACTTGTGTGTCACTCTTCTTGCGAGAATACGACATGTCAATTGTCAAGTAAACACAATCGAAATCGGTGATATGCGTTCGCGAATTATATTATATCTGCCCTTACGAAAAGATCAACCGCAATGCAGATAACATTTCGCACTTTACCTAGAAACGCCACCTCCACTTCTGGATCATGCTCCATCGATCATGCGTCACTCGACAGCCTTATCAGCGGATCCGTGATATGCAGAAACCATTTCACCTATTAATAGAGCGCGCCGGGTCGCCCAGTAAACTGGGTCTCGGGGTCTCGGTTTCGCACATAACGAGAGGCACGATGCAAGCCAGCCAGCCAACCGACCGATCGGTCAACCGGCTAGTCGGCCGGCCGGTCGACCACGTCATTGGAGAACGTTGGAGAACGCGAGCGTGTACCTAGTGCATTGGGTGAAAGTTTTACGGGATCGGTCTTGCGGAAAACGCGTGCGAAATTGTCAGCCGTGAGTTGATTGCGCGGAAAATCTCGAAATCGCCGAGATTGGGGCCATTTGTTGCAACGAGCAGTTGTCATTGGCGACAAACGTGTTTTTGACGACTCAAGGAAATACCCGGTCGAGTATCCCTTGCAGTTTCCACAGTGCGGCCTAACCAACTTGGCTGTACCGTCGCGTAACGGATAGCTGCGCCCTTTTTTTTTTCGAGCAATGCTGCGGAAACATTCGCGAACAGTTGCCCTACTATTCCCTGACGTTCCGATGACATGTGAGAATTTAAATAGATTGAAGACAGGTTCAACTACGACATGCAGAAAATCATACGTGTGTCAATCGCTCCGCAATCTTTCATTATTTAAGAGTGTGTGAAAAATTGAACGCGATTGCTACTTTTTCTCGAAATTTTTTTCAAGCTTTTCCCAAGATTAGATTTATTTTAGAGAATTTTATTACATACAACAATCTAAAATATTTCGAGATGTAACAAAATATATCAAAGAAATCGGCAGATTAATGTCAACAAAAATTACGTATTCTCGGCTCTATCCTTAACTTAGATTTCTGCTACTGATAGCCGCTCTTTCAGAGAATCAAATTCTCAAGTGCACACGCAAGAATCTGAGATTTCGTAACGCTGGGCTAACTCGATTCCGCAGAAGATATCTCGATGACATTTTTATGCAGCTTGGTATTGAATTCAATGACGATTTTGGAGCATTTGGAGTCTATCTTGTGTCCAATGCCGGTGGAATCGTATCAAACGCACGCACACAGTCTTTGCGCGTTCACTTAGATACACGCGGCTGACGCACGCACGAATGCGATTTGTAATCAGGCTGAAAGTTTACTAGGTGACTCCGTTTATCGACAATTTGTCTCCGCGAACGGTGTGCGTTCTATTTACAAGTGTGCACGTTCACCAGAAATAATTATAATTAGCCAGTTTGCTCATCGGGGTTCGACAGAATGCATTCCGTTTTTCATTTCCATAAAGAATGCGAGCAATCTCGTTGTTTGTAAGATAATAAAAAAGAATACAATATTTCAAGAAGAGTTTCATTATCATTTGGTGATCAATAACAAAATTTTATTTCTTCATTTTATTACAGAAACGACGGGGGTCATAAGATACTAATGAAATACCGTGTAATTGCATTCAATTCTAAGAGCAATCATTAAGACTATTTCATTACAGTCTATTTAGACTTTGTAGCATAGTTGCTGATCATTGCGTTTTTATAAAAGTTGAATTTTAATTTTGTAGATAGCAGCAATTTTTACAGATGTATACTCACTACGTAATTTTGAAAAGTATGTTATATATTAGTTTTTGAACTTTAATCTAGATTAAAGGATTTGAATGTGGCTCAAGTTTCAAATAATGTAATTGAATTTAATGTATACCGTAATGTGTGTATGAATTCGGCATATAAAGTATCAATTTAGTGAGAAGGGTCGCAAGATGGTAAGACATTTGCGTAAAATTGCTTTTGCGACTTTATAATCGCATGGTGGACACTGCATAATGAATGCTAATAGCAAAGAAATTATTATAAAAAAGTTTTTTTTAATAATTGCATTTTTCCAATACATCGTTGCACTTATGAAAACAATGAGTTAATAGAAAAATAGACATTAAATATTGTAATATCTATGTAATAGATAAGTATTATATCATTCAATTTTTACCATATCATTTTTACTATCTTCGATGAAATTCTAGAATCAAATGCGTAACACTCTGTATATATATTTGCATATTTATATGTATGCATGCATGCGTATTGTAATAACATTTGATATTTCGTCTAGTTTTAAATGAATTTTTAAATTATCGAAGTATGACTAATGGTGATTTCATAACGATATGAATAAGGGTTCTATGAACTTTATTCCAATGTAGCAATTTTTCCTTGAATGTAATGACATTATGATGATAATTTCGGTTTGTACTAAGAAAAATACATGAAAAGAAATGTAAAAATAAAACGAACGCCGAACAATAAGGAAATCCCCTTTTTGGAAGTTACACCCTCCTTTCTTCACCGTGTCAATTTCACCCCTAACTTGACATATGTGTAATAATAATGTCGCATGTTCTATAATTCGGATGTGTGAAGTTGGCACCCCTATGGAATGAAATCGTAGTTCTGTTGTGTTCTAGATTATTCACAAACAAAGGAAGATTCTTCATAGTTTTTACAAATAGTTCTAATTTAACGCAGAAAATGAATTTTGAAAAATGGGTGCTAACTTCACACTCAACACTAGCACCGAATAGCTCTCAATAGCTAATTTGATGTCTTTTAACGAGTACTAGAGTTATCGATATGAAAAAAACATTTTTGATTACGAGAAAAAAATAAAAGAAATAAAAAAATGTATGTCAAATCCTTGGTCAATTCCGAATAGTTCTGAATAGCATATACGAATCCTTTCGACGAGTTCTAGAGTTTTCGATACATTTTAGAGACAGTTCTACCCGAAAAAGTATTTGTGAAATGTGAACAATTTTTTAAGAGTTCTGGAAGTTCTGTTGAGTGTTCTGAATAGCCGTCGCGCAATTCTATCAAAAATCTTAATGAGAAAATTACGTAAAATTGATATTTTTGAAGTTTTAATTATTTTTTTGATACTACTTTTGAGAATTCAATCGGGATTTTTTTTAAATTTTCGGGCACAACTATTTCT
This sequence comes from Solenopsis fugax, assembly GCA_003595255.1. Classification (NCBI taxonomy): domain Eukaryota; kingdom Metazoa; phylum Arthropoda; class Insecta; order Hymenoptera; family Formicidae; genus Solenopsis; species Solenopsis fugax. The sequence continues at coordinate 62,263 of QKQZ01005201.1, read as the reverse complement.
AAAATATATCGAGAACTGCAAAACTCGTCGAAAGGAATCGTATATGCTCTTCAGAACTATTCAGATTTGACATACATTTCTTTATTTTTTAAATATTTTTCTATTAATCAAAAAAGTTTTTTATTCGAGAATTCTAGTACTCGTACAAAGACATCAAATTAGCAATTCAGAAGAACTCTATATTTTCCCGTAACATTTATCAATATACGTACTAACAGATTAATATAACAAGTTTCATTTTACATACTGAAGTGTATATTTACGTGCAATAAATTGTTGGATGGAAATACTTTTCAGGATTAAATGTTGATATTCATCTAGCGTAGAGCATCCATTTTAAAGAGTAATGGATCTCTATCAATATATTCAACAGAGATTCATTACTAGATAAAATATAATTTGTCACTCACCGACACACGATGCGCAGCAGCGGAATTTTCAACGTCGACCTGTAAAACACAAATAAATATAATTCACATTACAGTAGCGTCCGCAGTAATTAATATTGCAAAAATTGATTACGTTACATGCGTATTCTAATATATTTTAATCTCGATTTTAATATATATTTTATGTACATGCATGTATATTTTGATTTTCGAAATATTTCTTACACAATAATAACAAACAAGCCTCTGTTCTAACTTCTGAAATTCTGACGCAAAACTTCACTTTCAGAGTTCGTCTAAAGTGTACAACGACTATAATTTACCGAAAATGAAATATAATTTAATGAGAATGAAATGGACCGCGCACGTTTGTTCGTCGCTATTCCAACAACCAAGGAAATTTTTTTTATGGAAAACGCGGCGGCTCTTACGTGGACCGGAGATTTATTACGGCGAAATCGCTAGCCATCGGATGGAATCGCGATGATTTTTGCCGAGCAACCAACAGTTAACAATTTTTTTTCTCAGTGCGAGTAATGTATAAATAATTTTACTCACCCACAGGGTTGTTCCGCCGTTGCCCGATGCTCGTCCCGAGCCTCCGCCTCCTCTCAGAATTAGATCCCATCAATACAGAACACAACACCCGCGAACGAGAGATCAATTACGATCGCGCGCTAATTATCACAGCAACTCGCGACACTTTGTTGACGGAACGACTCCCGGCAAAGCGACGTTTATCACGTAGCGAAAGGGACACACGACCGCGCGACAATCCAGATAATCCAGTTCGATATTCCGTCGGAACATTTCATCGTCATACACGAAAACTCAGAAATAACACGCGAGCTGGTGTGCGATGCGTTCGCGCGGTCATCTTCGCCTATCTTCGTCCCGCAGTAACAACAACAACGCGCGCGTCTCCGCGAGCGATCTCGCTGCCTCGTCCGAACTCCGAACGTTTATCTCACTGCAGGTAGTGCAGGTTACTCACAAAAACTCGGAACTTCGCGATCACACATCACATGAAGGGATACGCTTATGACCGGCACGAAGCTCGCCGCGAGAGAGACTCGCCGTCGCCTTCATGCTCCTCGCCAAGAAGGATTGAGCGAGAAACGTCCGTTGCGAAGGAAACATGGCGGTCGCTTTCACTCGCGTCCGTCGCTCGACACACGGCGAAGAGTCAACACGGTGGCGTCTCAGGACGACCGCCACCGTACATAACACACTCATTTCACTACATATCACTAAAATAAACACTCGAATTCGTATCGTACGTACCAAGATACGCCCAGCGAGATCGGAGCTCGCCGGGTCCCCGTTCGCCGAAATGCATTGCGTAGCCGCTGACCCGTCGCGTCGAATACTGGCCCGTCGCTCGTCACCCGTCGGCAACCGAAACGCATATCGCGGTGCGGCGGTTCCTTGTCGCACGATTATCACGCGTGTGTCGGAATCGAGCTTTCTGCGGATCTACCGCGATAAAACACCGACACGAAATCGATCCGCGATCCGCCGCACGTCCGCTCGCCGGCTCCCGAGATGCATCACTACTGGAGTGGCGCCGCGGCGCCCCCCAACGGTCCCTCGAAACGACGCGAATAACCGACCGGTAACTTTCCAGGAAAAAATTTCCACGAAAAAAATGTACACATTGCCGTGCTCCTTGACAATGTGTATATTTATTTCCTGGACGCTGCTGTTTGCTTCAAACTTTTTTTACTTATATACGAACGTATCGTTTGACTGAACGTGATCAAAAAGTTATAAAAAATAGAGAATTGTCGTAGAAAAGCAACTAGGAAGAGGAATTAATATTTTAAAATCAATTTCTTCAGTAAACACTGTAGATACATAATTGAGTGAAAAAATTTACTTTGACGAAGACGAATAATTTCTCTCTTCCAAGTGAATTTTTTCACTAAATATTAATTCCTCTTCCTAATTGCTTTTCTACGAGAATTCTTTATTTTTTATAACTTTTTGATCACATTCAGTCAAACGATACGTTCGTATATAAGTAAAAAAAGTTTGAAGCAAACAGCAGCGTCCAGGAAATAAATATACACATTGTCAAGGAGCACGGCAATGTGTACATTTTTTTCGTGGAAATTTTTTCTGGAAAGTTACCGGTCGGTTATTCGCGTCGTTTCGGGCGACCGTTGGGGGGCGCCGCGGCGCCGCTCCAGTAGTGATGCATCGCGGGAGGCGACAGGCGGACGTGCGGCGGATCGCGGATTGATTTCGTGTCAGCGTTTTATCGCGGTAGATCCGCAGAAAGCTCGATTCCGATACACGCGTGATAATCGCGCGACGAGGAGCCGCCGCACCGCGATATGCGTATTTCAGCTGCCGACGGGTGACGAGCGACGGGCCAGTAGTCGACGCGACGGGTCAGCGGCTACGCAATGCATTTCGGCGAGCTCCGATTTCGCCGGGCGTATCTCGGTACGTACGATACGAATTCGAGTGTTTATGTAGTGATATGTAGTGAGATGAGAGTGTTATGTACGGTGGCGATCGTCCTGAGACGCCACCGTGTTGATTCTTCGCCGTGTGTGAAGCGACGGACGCGAGTGAAAGTGACCGTCATGTTCTCTACGCAACGGACGATTCTCGTTCGATCCTTCTTGGCGAGGAGCATGAAGGCGACAGCGAACCTCTCTCGCGGCGAGCTTCATGCCGGTCATACGCGTATCCCTTCATGTGATGTGTGATCGCGGAGTTCCGAGTTTTTGTGAGGAACCTGCACTACCTGCAGTGAGATAAACGTTCGGAGTTCGGACGAGGCAGCGAGATCGCTCGCGGAGACGAGCGCGTTATTGTTGTTGTTGTTGTTGCGGGACGGCGTGTAGGTTAAGATGACCCCGAGAATAACCGTGCGGTCCGTCCGGCCAACGCATCGCGCATACGGTCGCGTGTACGGCTTGTGTTTATACACGCGACTATTTCCGAGTTTTCGTGCGACGGTCAAATGTTCCGACGGTGAAAAGTTCCGACGGAATATCGATCTGGATCATCTGAAGCGTCGCGCGGTCGTGTGTCCCTTTCGTTACGTGATGTCGCTTCGCCGACAGTCGTTCCGTCAACAAAGTGTCGCGAGTTGTTGTGATAATTAGTGCGCGATCGTAATTGATCTCTCGTTCGTATTGTTTGTGTTGTGCATTGACCTGGGATCTGAGAGCAGATGGAGGCTCGGTACGAGCATCGGGCAATGGCGGAAAAACCTTGTGGGTGAGTAATATTATTTATACATTACCATACTGAGAAAAAAATGTCAAATATTGGTAGCTCGGCAAAAATTATCGCGATGTCATCCGATGGCTAGCGATTCCGCCGTAATAAATCTCCGGTCCACGTAAAAGCCGCCGCTTTTTCCATAAAAAATATTTCTTTGGTTGATGGAATAGCGACGAACAAACGCGCGCGTCTATTTCATTCTCATTAAATTATATTTCATTTTCGGTAAATTAGAGTCGTTTGTATAACCCACTTTAGACAAACTCTAAAAGTGGAGTTTTGCGTCAAAATTTCAGAATTTAGAACAGAGTCTCGTTTGTAATTTCATCCGTAAGAAATATTTCGAAAATCAAAATATACGTGCATGTACATAAAATATGTATTAAAATATATTAGAATACGCATGTAACGTAATCAGTTTTTGCAATATTAATTACTGCGGACGCTACTATAATGTGAATTATATTTATTTTTGTTTTACAGATCGACGTTGAAAATTCCGCTGCATCCTATGTCGGTGAGTGACAAAATACATTTTAATCTAGTGAATCTCTGTTGAATATATTGCTAGAGATCCATTCTTTAAAATGGATGCTCTACGCTAGATGAATATCAACATTTAATCCTGGAAAGTATTTCCATCCAACAATTTATTGCACGTAAATATACACTTCAGTATGTAAAATGAAACTTGTTATATTAATCTGTTAGCGCGTATATTGATGAACGTTACGGGTAAATGTAGAGTTCTTCTGAATTGCTAATTTGATGTTTTTGAACGAGTACTAGAGTTCTCGATATAAAAAAACTTTTTTGATTACGAGAAAAAAATAAAAGAAATAAAAAAATGTATGTCAAATGTATGACATTAAATTAGCTATTGAGAAATATTCGGTGCTAGTGTTGAGTGTGAAGTTAGCACCCATTTTTCAAAGTTCATTTTGTTTGTTATTAGTGTTGCAGAACTATTTGTAAAAACTATCAAGAACTCTTCCTTTTTTTGTGAATAATCCAGAACTGTTAACAAACTACTTTCGTACCATAGGGGTACCAACACACCCTTATAATTCGTCTTTACTCATTTTTTTTCCACCATGATCACTTTTCGGCAAGATAGATAGAGATTTTGCAAGGGTTTTTGTTAATTGTTATCATGGATTTGCATTTAATTAAAAATCAAATCAGAATTTATTCTTTACATATTACAAATAACTGGAAATCGTGCGAAACTGTGGATTTTTTATTCATTTTATTTTCGCAGTTTTCAAAAAATTTTCTCAGGTATGGCTACATTGCCAGCAAAAAAATCCTATATTTATTATAACACTGTTTTTCTTCATTTCAAAATTGTAGGCAATACATTTTCTTAGAAAGCTCATGGCTTTACAGATAAGGCACATAATTGACGGCAACTTTCGTTACCGCAAGCCTGTGACGTATACGTTCTTACATTTCGAGCGAGATATCTTTCGCGTTTAAAGGACGCCGCTCAATGTAACCAGTGTCACTTTCTCTTTCATTTGGCAAGCGCGGATAGCAATTGACGAGATTAAGCCAGTAGAACAACGATTTGTCTTATGTACTTCAATTCGTCTAAAGTAGTTTCTCACAGAGGAACTTCGTTCTATTATGACGTTGCCAAGCAGGGATTCGCGTAAGAGATTTCTTATTGATCTTATTTTGAAATCTATCTTGCGTTTACAATGCGACGATATCAAAGAGATTTTGTAGATATTCAAGCGCGGTTACCTTTATTTAAATTCAGAATTCATTCCATCCTACATATAGTGTCTACTTTGGTTTATAAATTATGCAAAACCTATTGACCCATTAAAATCCAAGGTATGCGCTGGTGAATAATATAGATCGTTTAAAGGGTAAACCGAATTAAAATGGAAACATTGCGCTTCAAAGGGATTTAAGATGCATTAAGGCTGACTAATGCAGTTACTGTACTGAGAAATTTTAAATATTTTTTTCACTTTGTTATAATGAATATTCTTTAGCGAACGCGATGAGTTATCTCTGTGTATGTCCTTGAGCAATTCATTAATTTACCATAACATTTTATATATATAGAACACTGACTGAAATTTAGTTTTTTGTTTGTTGCCACTGGATTATAAAACCATGTGTCAACGCAAGTGGATGGATATCAGAGAGGTACCCCTACTTGCTTTTCGCTATAGAGACTTAAAAAGTCCATGTTTTTTATACTTGGTATGCTGAGAATGGCCGGACACGATGCCAAAACGTTCAAAATTATTTTGGATTTGAAATAAAGCTGGTAATTCTGAACAAGAAAAAACTTGCGCATTGAGTACCGCGCAAACATTCTACTAGCCCTTTGATTATTTATTCTGATAGAAATAAATTACAAATTCGATCAAATAAAGTGATAAAAAAATTTTGTTTTATACAATCAAATAGATCTTTTATTGTGTTCTCTAATGAGTCCATGAACATTGTCCATGTTTAATCAATCAATCGCGCGAAACAATATCGCGCGAAACAATATCCTACAATGGTCGCGTTCAGCGGATTCAACAGTTGAGTAAGCGCTCGTTGTTATTGGTGTATTCTTGTAGATCTAAAGATCTAATTGGATAATCTAGAAGAATACTTCAACATATTGAATCTACTGAACGCGGCCAATATTCCATTTATTGCAACACGCAACCTTGTACCTGAAGTAGATTCGCAGTATCTTCGGTATACATGCCACTGTTAGAATAGACAGACACGCGTACTTCCATACGTATGACATACGCTTGCAAGCGAGGAACTCTGGAACACGTGGTCAAGCTGTGCACGTGGGTACTGCAACGACTCGACCTCACGTTCATTCTAAAATTAACACGCGACGAGACGAGACAGCCAGTCATCCCAGAAGATATCTTCTTTCACCTGCCACGTTCACATTTCGCGAAGGAAAAAGAAGGACAGCGCAATCGAAATGCGTCACTGAGAGAATTCGACTCGTCGCATGGTTTGTTGAAGAATCATTTTTCAGTGTGATGACGCTAAGTCAAGCATCTTGGTGCTCATCCATGGTCCAAATTAATATCAAATATATCATGTTCGTTTTGTTTGGCCGACGCCAGCTTATATTTGACTCTTACTTGGATTAATTCGTGAAGATTTGAAAGCTACATCTCGCCACTTAGAATCAGTGATGATCTGTGAAAATTTCGGGATACAAGACGCCTCCGACAGTCTAGAAAGGTGACACGCGAAAGTCAACATGTGCTCTCATTTTCCAGGAGCCACAGATTTCCTTTGCTTGTCGAATTCGACGTAAACGGAAATTACCAATGTAGAAGCCGCTGATAAGGATCGCGGAACCTAAGAATAGCGGTACTTTCCTTTCGCTTTAAGTGAGCAGCCTCGGGCCCATACAGGGCATCGCGAATAAGCAACACGAATTTTATATCAAGGGGATCCTTAAGCGCCAGGTATCCTTGCAACCCGTGCAAGATGTTTTCGTCATCTTTCCCATAATAAATACAGCTGATATTATTGAGCATACATTAAGAACTAGGCTAATGCAGTAACTGTACAGTGAAAATACTTTAACAATTCATCAATTCGATTGATCGTATGATTCGATTGATATTCGAATTCGTCAATAACGGTCACAACGGATTCTTTTGCGACTTCCATGAACGGGAACGATACCCAGAAAAGAGTGAACCGCACAAAGTTTTTCATATATGCTAATCCATTTGCGTCGAATCGAGCCCGAATTGATCTGTTTGTTTTGGTGACCTGATTTCTCATCGCCTTCCTCGTGCCGAGCAAAGGACTAGACGTATGATGTCCTGAATTTATTAAGATGTAAATTGGTACGTGAATCTATAGTCCATAATACTACGCTTTTATAACTTTATTTTAGTAATTTGTTCTTATTCAAGAGAGATTTACATTTTATTCATCGTCATAAGAAAAGAATTTATCGTGATCCACGTGTTTGCAGATTTTTCTCGCCGATCGACTTTCAAATCGGGCCTACCCATAAAATTTCGTCGAGGGGCCCATTAAAATGCGAAACAGGACACCGGGATTTATGATTTCTTCCGTGAGATTTCTTACGCATCATCTGTGACGAAATTCGTTTATCGGAAGGTACCGGATTGCATAATGAAATAACGGAAACATCTTACGCGCGCGCTCTTCACTAACTTGCAATTTCTTTATAAAGAAATTCACGCCAAGTATCAAAAATACAGAAAATTACAAAAAATACTAAGAAAATACAGAAAATACAAATTAATTGCAAAAAAGGCAATAAATAAAAAAGAAATAAGTTGAATATTAAATCGATATGTAAATAATACAAGAAATAATATAAAGTGCCACTTTTCGGCTGAATCGGATCTTGGTGCTTAATATTTTCATATCAATTATTAGAGGAGAGGGTGGTATGAGTTGTGTTGGGATCGTAAGCAACCATATTATCTCCGTTATTATTCTTACATAAGTGTTATACTAACAGTAATAAATTGATGAGTAATTTAAGTAATATACTACTTTAAGTAATCCAAAAGTACTGTTGTTATTACTTTTAATACTCAAAATAAGTAATATATTGCTTAAATTACTCATCAATTTAATACTGTCAGTAATACATTTCTATAAGGTACGTGAATATACATAATTATGTATAATTATATATCAAATATGTCGATATATATTAAAATACATATAATTATATATATTTTAATATAAAACAATTTTTTACTGGGTATCGAAATATTTCTTTGATAAATCGATTGTCACTTTAAAGAGCTGCGTTCAAAAATATTAGAGATATCATTTTATCACTCTTATTTGTCGAATGTTAAACAAAAATAAATACGTACGCTATCTAAGTAGAACAACGAGTCACAATAATATCAAAATGACATTAAACAATTTTAGGAAGCTACAAACATGTAAAATGATCTAATATTATCAATACTATACTCACTGATGTTTAAACTATATAATTTATAAAAAAAATGTCAATATTGATATAGTTCATTTTCCTTTTAAACATGTAGTAAATAATACTTAATAAATTAGGTTTTAGATAGATGCGGCACACATGTATACCGGAGTTATTCTAATAAGAAAATATTATTAAGCTCCAAGATCCGTTTCGATCAAGAAAAAAATGGCACTTCCCCCTATTTCTTGAAATAAAAAAGAATCCTTCAAAGACAGATCTTTTCTCTATTTCTGAAAAGTTAGGCACTGAAGAAAGAATTTCAGAATTAAATGTATCCTCTCTTCATTAATGCGCATTGAAGACTTTAATTCCATTTATTGCCGTATAAGTTCTCATTCTCATCAACATGCAACAGACAATTTAGAAAAACTCTTAATCTCAAAATGAATCGTGGGCACAGCTGATAATATTATGCGATTCAATTCAAACGATCCCTCTTTCTAAGGACGAGGTCATCTCACATTAGAGACGCGTGTCGCGACATTGGTTGGCGGCGCAGGAAGTGAGAATGTTATTCAAATTTATGGAAAGAAAAGCCGGCGCGCGATGGCGATGCAACTATTATGATTGCCTATGTCGCCGTGGGCAACCGAAGAAAATCGCTATATAAACAATAAACGAATCTGTCAGTCTCAGGGACGAGCCGTGGGCATCCGCGCTCTCGCCGCCGTGTCCTATCTATCAATTATTTATAAATTTCGCGGCTGCACGGTTACACTGCACCGTGAACATTAGAGAGACGGATCGACTGCAGCAACGTTAGGCTTGCTGGTATTCGGTTATAAAAACAGCATAACCAACGAGATAGCCGGCAAGGCTTTTATATCCAGGCATCTAGCAGCGTGAGAAGTGAGAAACACATTCTCTCGAAAAAAAAGTATTCTTGCGAAAAGAGATAAAATTAAAGAAATTTTGACTTCCGTTGTAATTATGAAAATGACGGAAAGAAAATTTAGAAAGGTACACAGTAAAATCTTTAAGCCGTATCAATCACACATTTTCACAGATTTTCAGATGTAAATCGAGTTTTGTAATTCAAATTTAATAATAATTTACAAGGATTCATATTACATTATTAGTTATAAATTGAAGCGACTTATACGTGCGGTTTAAAGCTCGTTCGAGGATAGTCCTTCGTTTAGTCATTCGTTCTTTGCCTCGGTTTCTTCGTCGTCAGTATCGGCTTTGCTCGTTCCAATACGAGATTACAGGATAATAGACGATTTTCTTGCAGTACAGACACGTTTTCCCGCCATGCATTGAATGTCGACATTGTTTTATTACAAATCCTTCAAACGGAGCGTAGAATATTTGAAACAATGTTTGAATGAATCATTTTGATTTTATTTTACAGCTAGAGTATATGATATATTGTTTTAATAATTTGTATTCCTTAGCAGATTTTGGATAATAAGAAAAGACTTAATTTTTCTTCATATTGAGCAGCACATCACATAGATCTATATTATTATATCGATTATACTATTTTAAGTCTATTATATTATTAAGTATAGATATTATATTTCTTTTGTGTGTGTGTGTGTGTGTGTGTGTGTGTGTGTATATATATATATATTACTATTTTATTTATACTTTATACATATTATGATTATATTTGTTAAACAAATCTATCTAATTTTATACTGATTATTTCAGAAGCTTTTTTTGAGACCATGAAGTGTCTTGTGTATATATTATACGAATCTCTCACGAAGAATTTCCTTGGCCTGTGGGTGAAGTCCAGCGAGACAAACACATTGTCTTAGGCCATCCTGTTCAATTGTACTTGGTAATGTTTTTCACTTCGTCTTGGTAATTTTTAAGAGACCATGAAATTAGAGATCAACGATTTACGAATCATTTCGTAACGGATTAGGTTGTCTTAGGTTATATACCTCGGAGTTTAGAAACTTTAGGGCTTTAGAAACAAGATTATTCAACAAGACGAAGTAATTTTTCTACGCTATATGTAAATAATGCAATTTTAAAAATAATTACTTATTTACAATTTTAAAAACAATTATTGCCGGAAAAACATTAAATCAACTACGTATAATCACGTTAGTCCCGGTCTACAATAAGTGTAGCAAGCCTTAAGCTGTAAGAAATTTACCAATCACAGGTGAATATGAAGAGAATAATCGACTATGGTTGGTCAATTTCTTACGGCTTAAGGTTTACAACATCTATTGTAGATCGGGACTTAAGCGTACTTCGATTGTAACAATATAAAACTATGGAAACTTTTTTAAAAATATTATATCAGAGAACTTGCTTAAGAATCAATAAAAATATAACATTATTTATATGTATAAGAATTCTATATATAATTCTTATGTAATAATAAGACACTGATTATATAATCTTTCCATATATTTATAATTATAATATAAATTTTTTAACGTTTGCGATAATATTGTTAATTCGCAACAAAAATACGACTTCAGTATAAAGTATAACAAGTCCTTATCAGCGATAATTAATGCGTATCCATGTACGAATTACTTTAAAACATCGAGTATCGATTACTGCATTTGACAGTCGAACAGCAATCAGCTGATATGAGCGATTTTGTAATTCTTCGTTCACAATTTTCCCGCTTCGACGGTCTTTAAATCGACGAATTTCATGCGTGACGTCCCGACACTCATGGCCGATCATCGATTCAAAGCGTATTCAAATACAATTCCGCCTCCTCCACTCTTGATGTGTGAGCCTGCATTCTCAAGAAGAAGGAGATGGCCACCCACGGCTACTTTGCTTTTCAAAAAGCCGGCACAGAGAAGCTCCCGCGTGTCCAGGATTGCCGTCAATTACATAATACATTCGAATCGCGATCCCGGAGCGTGTCACGATGATTCGTTTTTATATAAAGGATGTCACATAGATATGGACGTGCAAAATTTACTATTAAATTTCTACTTATTTTAAAGCTCTAAAAAATAGGTCTCTATGAAATTTTGTCAGACAAACATTTTTAAAAATATTTCTAATAAATATAAGTATTCATCTTTAATTTCACGAAAAAGGATTACGTTGTAAAAAATATTTTTTTATATACAGTTTATAAAAAATGTATTGTAAGAAACTTTTTTTTAACAAAGCGACATTATTATTTACATTCAATTTTTTCGATACCTTCAACGAAATCAAATTTAATTATCTTGTATTCTCGTAAAATTCCCTCTTGCAAGATTTCAGAGATTTTAGTACACCCCGTACATATTTATACGTCCGCAACCGTCCAGCTCGCCGCTGCTGTGGAGAATCCTCGAGGTCACGGTCATGAGGCGTCTCGCGAGAGGTGAGGTGCTCGCCCGGTGTCAAAATTCATATCTGTCCATACGATCTTCGATCGCGTTACAATTCGATCGCATTGTAGGGTGTATTTTTAGATGACAATGAAAGTCGGAAAGATAAAGCTCCGCAGAATCGACAGATCGACGATCGGTTGTATAATTTCGTATATATCGCGCTTTAAAGAATCAAATCATCATGACAATTTGGCATAATAATTAAATACTAGAAAGAGTTATCGACATATTATTTTTGAATTATTTAATTATTAATCATAGGTTCTTTTAAAAAATCTATTAAAAATCAATATATGTACATAGTATGAGATTAAAAATTAAAAGAACAATCAAAGTATCACGATCAAGTCAAAAACCGAATTGTTTTCTGCGCACATTACAATGATTTTTCGTTGAATCGGTTAAATAATATTAACGTTAAAAAATATCGCTGTGCAAAACGTCACTCGCGTAGCAATCGTCGAAACTCACGAGATCGTATTACGCGGTGTCAAGTACACGTGTAACTTCCGTGTAAGCTTCTCGCGTTTCAGCGATTACGAATTACATATACTGCTTACGTGATATCACCAATGGTCTAACGGCTAAACTTACAATCCAAGCTTTCTTTCTTTCTTTCTTTCTTTAGACGCCAGTAATATCGCTCTGGAATTCTATAAGTGACTATTATTATATGGCCTTAAACCTTTATAATTGGAGCAAGGACTAGAATTTTTCATCGTGACTAACTAACGGTTTGAAATATGCGTCTATCTTGACGCAATAATGTGCGAAAGCCTTGCAAGTGAAACCGGACCGTTCACCACCGAGTCGACCCGCGAAAAAGTGCGTGCCACCGTGACGTAAGACGCGCGTATTATTGTAAGTACCGATCGTGATTGCAGGGTCGCTCGAGAAACATCGAGAAAGCGTAACAGGGACCAAAGCAGTGACAGCGATTATGCGTGTGGCCTAGATTTGAAGACCGTATTTCTTTCAAAATCTGCTGTACATAAATAAGATTATGATCTAAAAATGATTAGTCGAGTATAATATTGCTACAATCCAGTCCTAAAAGAATTAATTAATCTCGATTGCTACGCTGTCGATGCAATCGAACCGGTTGCATCAACATTGACTGTCCAGTTAGTATCGACCAGCTACGAAATCGATTATATTCTCATGCTTTCTTTCTCCTTTCCTATATATTGAAATGTACTCTTTACCATTGTGCCGTCATTAACCCAGGAGTAAGAGCGTGAGTTTAATTAATGTTAATAGACGCGTCCTGATCATTTTTATCGAAATATATAATATTTTTGCACATATGTATTATAACTAAATAATAATTAATAAGGAAATTCTCTAATAATTCAAAGGCACAAAATAGTTAATGAAAATAATTATATTATGTAGTTTTTCTTTTTTCCTTTCTCTTTTTTTACTTCCTAGGTCTTTCTCTTACTCTTTTTAAATCTATTATTATATTAAATTTACTACACATATGTATTTCTATATGTATGTGTGTGTGTAAATTATAAAAAATGTGTTAATGTATTTTTATTCTAACTCTGTTCTATTTGTTAAAATTATTAACTTACTACACATAATAACGCAGAAACAAGAAAATTATATTTTTTATATTTATGCTCTTGTTATAGGTATTGTTTTTTTTAATTATTAAAGTGTTTTTTTTTAATTACTTAGTTTGATACATATATAAATAAAATAAAAATTTCTCTCTCTCTCACTCTCTCTCAAATTTGATAAACTTAAGCACATAAACTTTTCCCAAATTTTCTAAAAAATGTACGTTTATGTAATTTTTCTAATATATTATATCAAGAAAAATGGGATATATATTCAGTTATGTATGTATATTGAAAATGCGGAGAAGATAAGACTACTATAAGTGGGCGCGTTATGATCATTTAACTTTAGACCGACTGTTATAAATTTCACATAGGAATAAAAGCGTCTGCGCTATTTCTCCATACCATATACAAAGATACATGAAAGAAAATATACATAAAAGAATATGAAAATATCAATAATTAGAAAAATATAAATAAAAAATGGAAAAGTGCGGTAAAATAATCAGGGCTTGACCACTTCCGGATTGAGATTGTAAAAATTTATAAAGATCCGCAAACGCTTCCTCGTGCGATCGCGCGAGAAAATAAAATACAGAATGCTATGCAAATCAAATTTTCTATTATCACGACAATAGAAAGACGCATGAAGATGCAGCTACTGCGTAGAAAGACGTGTCTGGTAAAGTAGATGACCGTAGTGCATCGTGCCTCGAGAAGGAGAAAATAAAAAAAGGGGGATCTATGCGCGGCGAGGAAGGACTCGCACCATATGTGTGGTGCGTCGCGATTTCCCGCTATCATGATCCTCAGAGACTATCCCAGAGAGTGCACAGCATTTGCGAATCGCCACCGTGCGTCTTTTCTGCTGAATTATGTCGATAGCATCATTCGCGAACATCATCGTCAGACGACGACGACGACGACGACGACGACGAGGATGACGAAGACGACGTCGAGGGGCGAGCGCGGAATCTGAAACCGTGAGGAAAAACAAGCAGCGTTCATATGTGTGTTGTGCATCCAGACGCAACGAAAACAAAGCGAGAGAAGATCGCTCACGAATAGATATCGTGAACGAGACAACCCCGTAACCGTACATTGTGCTTGCATACCGCCGCGTGCGATCGATCATCTATGCCAATCTACTCAGTGTTTTCTCGACGCTGCATTTAAGATGTGATGCAGTTTCCACCGCGAGAAAAGCGCGAGGATGACCGGTCTGATGGTAGATTATGTATAAGCGCGAATTACGGATGCAGATCGAATCGAGAAGTTAGAAGGGGGAGAGTCCCATTCGCAATAGGCAAAATGAATCAAACGTCTAAATTAATTAAAGAATGTCTGACAGATTGGAAAATGATATTTACGCTTTACGTGCATATATATACGCTTTGAAGAGCGCGGAGACGGCCAACTCTATCGACTAAACAACTTATAACTGACGGTGGCTATGGCGCCGTGCTCTTGTTTTCAGTGATCGCTCACGTCAGTTCTATCTTGAATTTGCGATCCGCCTTTTCATATATTCTGAGAAAGATTCAATTATAAAACTGCTTTTAATCATGAACACGTTTAAACTCGACGATAAGGCACTGAATAACCCACGCACACTCTCATCCAGTTCCTTAGTAGAGGATAATAGCCAGACTTCTATATCATCTGTTACTCATACGAATGCATCCTCTATTTCTGAACACAAGGTAAATTTTACTGCGAAGATATTTCTTGTTTATTATATATTAGTAAAATTATAATAAATTTTACTAAAATTATATATATAGTAAAATCTTTCAAATTTCACGTTATCTCATGATTATCATCATTTTGAGAGTATTCTAAAAAAATTCTAAAAGAAAATTCTATCTGTGTATAAAGACTAATTCAAAGATTAAAACGTTTCTATATTTTGTTTCTCACAAAATTATGCGTTTACAAAAGATATAAATTGATTATTAATTTTTAATTAATTATTCGTATTTGTAAAAAGATCGTCGAAGTTCGTCTGGCAGAGCATGAGATTCTGGATAACAGCATGAAGACCGAATCCGAAGTGGAAAATTGTGAAAATTTATGCGGAAGAGAGAATATAGAAGTAACAAGCGACGTCGATGAATATGACGTTCTGCCAGTTTCCTTAAATTATGATCAAATGTTTGATTTGAATCACGAAAATTCATCTTACTTTAATTCTAGTACAAGCGACTGCAATGTTTCCATATACGATGAATTCGATTACAACGACAAAACAATACAGGGAGAAGATTCAGAGGACAGTGAAAAAACGATTAAAGACGAATCTCTGTTGGATAATCGACGCGCGAATTCTTTGACTAGTTTAACAGAATTGCGAGAAAATCTCGTTAGCATTGATTCAGCGTACAAAGAAATATGTCTAGCAGGACATGATAAAGAAAAATTCGTCGATTCAGGAATTTCTTTGACTAGTGGATTAAATTTAGAAGATAATAGGATTGTACAACAAGCTGTTGATAAATGTGTTAATTCGCAGAATATTTTTAAAAGAAGCGATGCCACTTATAAAATGGTTGAAGAAGACACAAAAAGTAAAGAGATGAAGCCTGCACAGAATGTTACATACATAAATATCGAAGATTCTCTTCAAGAAGAACTAGATATAACGAACATATCAGCTTCAACATTAGAATCTAGTTTCATAAGTCATAACGGAAGTTACTATAAGGACGACATTGATATTTCGAAATGTATGGAAGAGAGTGCGAAGCATACGTTAAGCATCGAAGAAGATAATATCGAAGAAACGATTACAAAAATAAAGAAAATGGATAACATAATCAAGAATCTTTTGTGCACCAGTGACGACGAACATTCGATGGAAGAAAGAATAGCAGAAGACTTATCTGCGAAAATAGAGACCGACCACGATAACGTAATGAGGAAAATTATTGAAAGCTGCTCCCATGTTTCCGCAGATTTTCAGCAACATTCACCGATCCACGAAATCTTGAGTCCAGATCCCATACGATCGAATAGCGAATGTGTAATTAAGAAATTTCGAGGAAACGAACTTTTCCCAAGTCGTTGCGTCGTTTCAGAGACTGCCATAGCTACAGAAGATATACTGAGAACTATCAAGGAAGCGGAGAAAATACTAACTGATAGTCCATGTTGGGACACGTCGGAGACAAGAGCTAATCAGATAAATGAGAATTATAACAAGGGTAATTTGTCGGAAGAATCTACGGAAGAAATAAAAGATGATGAAGAGCCTGAAAGAGTAAACGGAACAATAATTCAACAAAAAATTGATTTAATTGAGAATAAAGATACGAAAATAAATTCAGCAAATATGGAAACTGAAAAAATCTCGGACTCTGATGTTATTGAAAGCAATTTGCAAAAATTAGCTGAAATTACAGGTCCAGATCGTCCTAGATCGCGCACCGAGATTCGGGAAACTTTGAAGAAGATAGATGAAGAAAAGAGAAAAATAGAAGATCGAAAGAAAGAATCGCTAGAGTTACTATCGAAGAAATTTGAGGAAATCGACAAGATCGTTGCTAATCATAATTATGCTTTTCACGCATCTGATAACAATTTTTGTGAGCTAAAAACGTCAGAGGATATCGCCATTGATTCTAACAGTCTCGACGAGTTTTCGATTCAATTTGATCCTGCTAGTTTCGTAGTTCCTCTAACGAAGTCCGAAATAAATGAAAATTTGAAAATTGAAGAATTAGAAAAAGAGCTCGCGAATGAGATGGAGGAACACAAAAAACTTATGGATGAATATCAGAAAATTATAGCTACGGATTTAGAGAAGATTCAGTCGACTTTGGAATCAGAATCGATGCAAGCTTACGATGATACGGATATCGATGAAGGAATGAAAAATGAATCTAATGACGTCGAAAAAATAAGTGAAGAATTTTCAAATAAACCGTCTGAAATGACGAATGATATAATGGAGAATAAAGTTGATTCGGAATTCGAAGATTCTTTCATAGAGGAGTTGAAGCAACCGGAAAAGCCGTACATCAAAGGAAAGGTCTATGATTTCGATGAGAAAAAGCATGGTGTTAGGTGAATTCATGAAATAATAATTTAACACATTAACACCGATCATTAACACCAATTTAATAATGGATATTGATTTCAGAATGACAGAAGAACTGATCAGGAAGCACTGCAAGGAGCACAAACTCTATCAGACTCCATACTTGAACGACGTTCTGTATTTACATTTTAAAGGCATGCACGATACTCAATCGCATCAATCATATTTATATATCAATGAAGAATTTACGTTTTTTTAGGATTTTCCTTCATCGAGAATCTAGAGAAATACACAGGTCTGAAGTGTTTATGGCTTGAGAGCAACGGTATACGCGAGATTGCTAATTTGGAAAATCAAAGCGAACTCAAGTGCCTGTATTTGCACCACAACCTCATCAGTAGGATCGAGAATCTCGACTGCTTAACGAAGCTCGACACTCTGAATCTCTCACACAACACGATACGGAGGATCGAGAATCTCGGTGACTCGGAGTCTCGAAGCGGGTATTATTCCAGATGACCTTGACCTTGACGTGCCTCTGCTTTTCAGACAGCCTCAAGTTCCTGAACAACCTGAACCTGTCGCACAACTATCTACGAGAAACCGCTGACATCGAGCATCTCCGTCTGCTGCACGCGCTCTCGATCTTGGATATCTCTCACAACAGGATCGACACTTGCGACGTCGTTGACGTAAGTCGATAATTACGCACACAAGATGCATAACCGGAATAAACGAGTATTTCCGAAATGACAGGTGATACTTTGACGAAAACGAATTATAACGAATTAATGAATATTAAATTGGAAACTGATATTATTTTAATCCTTTTGTGTCTGACTTTTTTCTAGGACCAATTAGCATTTAATTAATAACGGTCTCACTAACGGTTTTTAGGGTTGCTGATTTTGAATCTATAGTCAAAATTTAAAAATTCAAAATAAGTTTCACTTAAATACAACAAAATTAGCATTGATTCGCCATATTGGATTTTTAATTTTGGGACTTTTATTGCACATACATCATCAGCAACTTTAAAAACTTACCAACTTATACATGAACAAAATTTAGCATTTTAGTTTGTAATACATTAAATCCGCTATTTTGAAATTAAGTTGTGTAACAATTTTTTCATATAGCCCTTACATTGATTTTCAAAATGAGCTATAAAAAAACTCGCTATTCTAATTTTTGTGGAATTTTTGTATACATATATGTATTTTTCATTTTCACTCCATTTGACGAGATATGCAGATCAAGAGGTAAAACTCACAAGGGTACTAATTTTTATTATTGTTCTATTGAGAAAAATTAATTATTTAATTACACATGATGAACACCCGGTGTTGACTCACAGAAGCATTTCTGCCTCCTATTATGATTTATATAGTGAGAGCCTTTACACATCTACATTGTCGACTAATTTTTTTTTTTGTGAAGAGTTCTATCTTTTGATTTTAAACTGAGCCAAAAAAGTCGCTTAAAAGCTGGCTGTTTTTGGCGAATTTTTAGAAAATCTTACCATGTACGAAAGGAGGGGGGGGGGATATATATAATATATAATTTAAAAAAATCTTACACCGATAACCATTAATTACATTATAAATAAAAAGTTTGATAACTTCTTATTTTTTCATAACTAAAAACGAATTTTATTTCACTACCAAAAAATTGTTTTACATATTGTGTTATAAAATATCTTTATGATACAGCATATCTCTTCTAATGTCTCATTTGCCGAAAGCTGAAAGAGTAAAAGTTTAATTGTTTAGATTTTGGGAGATATGAAGTCGCTGCGCGTCTTGACGTTGACTGGCAACCCAGTGCTCAAACAGATAAAGATGTATCGCAAGACGATGATCTTTAAATGCAAGAATCTTCAGTATCTAGACGATCGACCGGTGTTCCCACGCGATCGTGCCTGCGCCGAGGCCTGGTAAATTTATCAGCAAGAACGACCTGCGGAAAGGTAATATCTTATTAGTCTTAAAATATCTCTGAATCCAGGATGCGCGGCGGTGTTGACGAGGAGGTGGCCGAGAGGAATCGGTGGATCCAGGCGGAACAGAAGAAAATCAACGACAGTGTCATGGGTGAGTTAAAAAATTCGTTACTCGAGATGGGATCGAAATGGCCACCCTTATTCCCTTTGACTCCTTTCACCTGTTCTGTTCCTCGGATCTCGGCCTTTGTTTACCTGTCGAACGTCGCGTCCGCCCTCGAAAGCCCTGATAAACAAAAGGAAGCTGTGCAAACCGGTCGGGACGTCCGAAAAGGAGGCGACGGATAAGAAGAAGAAGGAGGAGAAGGAGGAGGAGGAGGAGGACGAAGAAGTCGCCACGAAATCAAGCGTGCGCACCGCAACGAGGAGCAGCGGACTGGTAAGAACTAGTTTCGTCAAGGTCTGGTACAGAATTCGTGCTTTGAATAATATCATCACCATCGGTCCCGTCGGCTGTTTGATCATTCACTACGTAAAACCCGCACACCTCCTGATCTTCTGCACTTATGATATCGGCCATGATGAACACGCTAAAGCTCGACCTGGAGAGGAAGAAAAAATCCGAGGAGCGAACCTTCCTCGGTTCCTGCGACTCTCCATCGTCGTCATCATCGTCGGAAGACGAACAGCTCGCGAGCGACGAAGAAAACGAACGCGCGCGGCAAAAAGGAGGCGAGGAAAGTGACGGAAGGAGGCCAATGGCGGAGCAAGAGAGAAAAGTTTCCGATGGAAACAACGAGGAGCTTCTGCTGCCTTGGAAAGTCAAGGTATCCTTATCTTCTTGTAACGAATGAGAATTTAAGGAGGGATAAAAAGTTGTTCACCTATTCCTCGTGGCTAGATTCAAGAAGAGATCCAACCACGAACGCTGATCGAAGAAATATCGGGATCCGAACAATATATCGCCGACGCGGAAAGAAAGTGCCATGGGAAACAAACTTTGGATAATTGTAAAAGCACACACGATCCACTCAGTGTTTGTATCACCGATAACGAGACTGCTACTTATAGAAAAGTGGTATTGGAATCACAAATAGGAAAAGAAGAGACAGTAGGTCTACAAGAATCGATCAATGGCAATAATGAAATGAAGGGTGAGCAGCTTTAAATGTACAGTTTCATCAATGAAAAATTGCGCATAACCATAGAAAAATTTCTACATGTCCAGACTTCGCGTGACACCCGTATAATTATAGGCTCTTGAGATTATTTCGAGATGAAAATCATAATATCAAAATGTCGAGGCTACAATAATTCTTAAATAAGAGTTTATAAAGTTGACAAATCAAACTTCGTACAGTTTGATTTATCAACTTTTAACCTAATTTAAAAACTATTGTAGCCTCGGTACATTAATATTAGGATTTTCATCTTGCAGTGATCTCAGGAGTCTGTTATTAATGGGTATCACGCGAAGAGAGAGAGAGAGAGAGAGAGAGAGAGTCTGGAACACTTCATCATCTATAATTATTCTTTTCTCGATTAATGAGTGAAATCATTTTTTACAGATCGTAAAAACGAGGAAACATCTATCTGTTCAGTATCGTGTGACACATCGGATCTGAATCAGATATTAGAAGAAAACCACAAATTCGTAAATGCAGTCACCAATGTGAGAGATGATATATCGAGTAAAAATATCAAGAGCTATCAAAGAAAAAGCAAGGAATATCCGTTCGGTTCTAAACTTAGCAGCATCCGAGAAGAAATGAGAGAATTCTATGACAGTATGGATAGGTTTGTTGACGAAAACAAGATAGTGTTCAAGAACGGCGAGGTGGAAGGATTCTGGGGTGAAAGAAAGATGGTAGACGAGAATTTGCAAACTGATTTCATTGATGATAGCAAGATCCAAGAAAGCGGGATCAAGGTTTCCGTGAGCGAGGAAAATAAACTGCAATGGTGGAGCACCAAGGAAAGAAAACTGAAGGTCAAGGAGATCTTAAAGAAGCGGGAGGACGAAGCAAAGAAAAACAAAATAGAAACAGAAGATGCAGAAATAAATAAAAAATCCGATTGCTATTCATCGGAAGATAAAAAGCAATCGATTGATACTACAGATAATTTTCAAGATGTCTATGACTTGATGACACTAAAGACTTGCCTACCGTGTGTTCTTCCGGATTCGACGGAGACATATTGCGGAAAAGAAGTGGAAAATTACGAATGTGAGCAACCTACAAAGATAGAACAAGAGAAATCGCCTGGAGTGTTCAACAGCCTCTTTGCTGAATTGAGAAATCGGGACTGCGTACAGAAAATGCAAAAACCGAAAGTTTCAACTGAATTAATGGTTTTAGAGGAAAAATTGGATTACGAAAAATCAGCCATTGATACTGAAAAAGAAAGTGTCGCAACTCTCTTCAATATGAAAGTTGATTCCAATGAACAGTCTTCGAAATGCGAAAATATTATACAGGAAGATTACTCTGCGAACATTGAAATTTTGGAAGACAAAGTTAACACTCTTTTATTTGAATCTTCAGAAGAGAAGAAAAATATTGATGAATCCGACGACGATTCTTTTAAGACGGCAACGTCCGTGCAAGAAGATTCGCAAATTTCAGAAAGCATTTCTGAATCTTCAGAAATTTTAAAATTGAATAATACGGAAAATAATTTTGACAAAATTATCGAATTAAATTCAACAAAAAATGTCGACCATTTGATTATAGACAATAGTAAGAAAGAAATAATTTTAAATAAAGAGCACAACAATGCGACTTACGTGGATGAGGGGATTAATAATAAATCAGAAAAATCTTTTGACAAAATGGAGCTATTAAAAATAAAGCGAGAATTTTCATCTGAAATCGAAAAACCTAATTCTCATATGGAGTCGCTTGTTCGAAGGATGGATCGTTTATCTCTTGAAAGAACGAGTCACTCTTCAAGATTGATAGGTAAAAGAACTCGCGAAGCTGAAGATATCGAAGTCAGCAACAAGAAATCGTTCTTTATCGAGGAAATAAACTCCGGCAGAAAATCAGAGGAACGCAAATCTCGTAGCCAAATTTCTGAGAGATGCAGACAGCATCTGATACAAGAAACGAAGAAATTCGCGAAGAAAGTATCGCCGTTGATCGATAAATGCATAACGAATTTGATAAAAGACGCGGAAAATACCGGTGTAAAATCGCAATGTCATAAATATGAGCGTAGAAGTCTTGGAGAATATCTACCAACCGGTTACGTTTCGAAGATGGACTTTGGTAAACACGCGGGCGATGTTGGAGAACAAGACAATTATCGTGATAAATATGACAGTAAATCTAGTGATGTAACAAGTACATCTTCTGAAAGACAAGAATTGACGATGGGACAAACAATCAATTCAGAATCCACCGAGTCAGCTAATCATTCTGGTAAGATCAATACATAAATTAAAAAAATATATTATACAATTCAACAAAAAATGAATTTTTTTAACACCAAAAAGAGACTAGTTATTTCCTGCAGCTTTTTTAAAATGCTGAATATGAATCTGGTTTCTAAATTGCTTCATCACGTCATAATTTAGAGAAATTTGCAATTAAAGTCTCAAAAAAGATATTTTTTACTCAATTTGTCATATTATGTGAGATGATGAAAAAGCTCCTTTTATTAGAATCAAAACTAAGTATACTGTTAGGACTTTTAGCCCTTAAAAAGAATTTTTTGTGTCAGCTATGGGTAATAAGATATTCTCATAGTTAAAGATCCTGAGTAAAGTCGACCGAGAACTCCGCATTGACGATAGTGACGTAATATCGGGGGAAATATTAGGACTAATAGACGTGAAAAGTGACGTGTTGATGAAATTTTATCTTGCATGTCATTTCATTATTATGTGCTTCATTATGAAAATGTGACTTGTTTCGCATTTATCAAATTCATTAAAATGGGCCACAAGTAAAGTTATCTTTGAATTTTAAACATAAAAGTATATTTTTTTACTTTTTTTTAACAACTGTCGATGTATTTTCTTGCCTGAATAGGCTTCGCTTCACGTGCCTTTTACGATTTTCTTTTCTTTCATGACAGTCAGTCATCTTGACTGACTGTTAAGGAAAAAAGAATAGTTGAGGCCCATTTTTGTAAGTGTTTTAAAGCGATCTCATTATTTTGTTTTATCTAAATTTTCTTTATTTACAAATGACACGCAAGAAACTTTTACGTGTGATTTTTCGCTTATGACATCACTATTTCAATTTTCAATATGGCCGTAGCGATTACTCGGGAGCCTTAAGACTGCGTCACATCTCAACATATTATCAAAAATTTAAACTTTTTATATTATTTTATTATTACGTTCGAATATCTGTGTAAAAAATTAAAGCATAATTCTCTTATTGATACAAAAGTTACTTAATTTTTTGTTTGCTCTTGGTTTTTACGTAAAATCGCGTTTTGCAGCACTTATTTGCAAATTTTATGAGGTAATAGTAATACGAATTAGATCAATTTTTTTACATACATATGCTAATAAAAAATTCTAATATTTGTTTGCGCAAGTTTATTTAGATCCATTTACTAATTTAAAAGTTATTGACTTAAAATTGCAATAAAATGAGGTAAAATTGCAACAAAATCTCACTACATAAGTCAACTTTTTCAATGTTTTTCTTCTTTTCAATTGGTTTCAGGACCAATATTCGGGTATTTATAATCAAAATTTTGTTGTTGATTAAAAAAAATAAACTTAAGAAACCTACAGTAAATTTCGGTAACTTTTAGCTAGTATTATAGAACCAAAATATTCTTAAACATAGAATATGTATGCGAAAAATCTATATATATATGAACAAATATATGAAAACAGTTCTTTTTTGCAACTTTAATTGTAAATTTTTCAAAATTGTTACGTAATGTAATTATGATAGAGTAATTTGGAAATTGGATTTGTATCCAATATCCAAATATCTATAAAAAATGACTAGTCTCATTCTGGTGTTATTTTTTGTTCAACTGTAATTTAAAACAAAAAGTTATCTAGAACTATATTTATCTGTTTTAGATATCCAATCGCTTGCCAATCTTTTACGACAATCCGAAAACTGTAAGCCGGAATCATCGGTAATAAATGCCAACGCATCATATTATAAAGAATTTTGCGATCATCTGCACGAATTAGAGAGCAGAAAGAAATTGTTGATTAACCCAGACTTCACGATAGAAAATCAAGACGCAAAAGAACTATTATTTGACAATAAATTGTTACAAAAAACAGAATGTTTGATCAAGAAACCGTTGATCGAAGTGATTTCTAAATGTTCTACAACGTGTGAAGATTCTGAACAATCTTTTGAGCCAAAAGAAATTAAAGAACAATTGTATAGTCCGCAAACTACATCGCATTGTCAACAAAAAAATGTTAGTATAATATATAATATACTATATATATTAGATATTTATATAAAATTTGAATTAGCTCTATTCTATTTTCCTAATTAAGTGCATTAAAATACCTATCACTTCGAAGTAATATTATAATTTGTACGATATGTATTAAATGCTTATTCATCAGTGCTTATAATCACTTCACACTTATTAACTAGTATTTATTATATATTTTTACATAATACATCATTTTTTAAACCTATTTTCTAAAATTCCAGAGATTAATTTTTTTGTGTATTAAAAAAGGATCTACAAAGTCATTGAAAATAAGTTATTACGTTTAATACATATTGTAATGTAAATTTGATTTGTATTCGAATCAAAGAGATTCGATTCAATTTCACAAATACTTGATTTGTACATCTCTAATTATTATATATAAATTTATTTTTGGGCTTTTAGTTCTTAAAAAAAATTTTGATTACAATTAAATATAATATTGATTTGTACATTACCTTCACACAGGTCGCCCTCAGAGAGTCCGAAGAGATGGTTGAGATTTCTGATAATTTTGAAAAGTATATTAATCAAGAAAATGCAATTAATTTGAAAGAAGAAATAAAGAGTGAAACGTTTTCAACATCATGTTCAGTGGAAATCACAGAATGCAAGAAAGAGTGTATATTATCAAATGAAGAACTTAAAACTGTCACTAATATGAAAAAAAAGAGTATAGAAATGCAAGTTGCGCAGGAGAATTAGAATGAATCAAAGTTTTACTATGCTATTCTTAAATAAACAATCGCAATTAATTTACTTAATACGTGATTGAAAATATTGTAAAACTAAGAATGAACTTCACTTTTAAGGGAGCAAGTTTTCGCGCGATTAGAGAATTCGTTATGTGATATAATGTTCGTTAGTTTAAGTTCATAAAATGTTTAATATATTTCTTGCTTTTCTATTTTGAAATAAATATTTCAAAATATTATTTTCATAAGATTCATTTTAAATGCGGGAACTTTGAAACTACATCGAAAGAAACGACAGGTGGTGGAACGGGTCGACCTTCTACTACGTACACTTTATTTTTGTGTCCACACTCACATCAATTATATAATAATAATAATAATAATCATAATAATGACGATGACGGTAATGTCGATGAACCGTAATTAATAATAGCAATAATAATTAATCCATAATTATGTGCAATGATAACCAGTCGCACGCGAAAGAAATGGTAATCTCTGTCACGTTTAAATATATTATATCTTTACCGTGTCGCCTCTCTCGTCAACCTATGGCTTTCAAACAGATCCTAGATGGATCTTGGATCGCTTATTTCCGCAGAAGCTATCACCTTGTCACTTGGCAAGAAGCTCATGATATTATAATATATTTATATAGAGTGATACCGCGTGTAAAACGAAACTGTCCTCCTTCGTCATCCGATTTCTTTCGTCTGTGTCACTTCCTGTTTTTTCCGCGCACTTTATCTCGTTATTTTGTGCAAAGGGATCCATACGAACATACATCCCTCCTTTGTCCCAAACAAACATAAGGACTACGTATCCGCTAGGATCGTTTATAGTAATAGATTTATAAATATGCATGTATATATCACCTCGCTTCTCCGCACAGGCACGCAAAAATCAAATTTGGTATTTTGTTCTGTTTTTTCTTTTTTTTTTGTATCTTTGTTCTCCTCACACTCACTCTTACGTAGTTACTTGTAGTTCTCGTGCGCCTCTTTTCTCTCTCGCTCATTCTCGTTTGCTCCCTATAATTTTAAATTATTCTTCGGGCCGTGTCGAATATGTCGACCAAGTGCGGATCAATGATCGAGAATGAGTGAATCGCGACAAT
The DNA here is from genome assembly GCA_003595255.1 of Solenopsis fugax. Lineage (NCBI taxonomy): Eukaryota > Metazoa > Arthropoda > Insecta > Hymenoptera > Formicidae > Solenopsis > Solenopsis fugax. Next base: position 35,527 of record QKQZ01005201.1, on the reverse strand, counting down.
TCGGGATTAAGTTTCTTTTGTGCGAATGTGTGAGACCCTTGTCGCCATCTCCGTTGATCGGCGCTTCATCGACACATACACGTTTCTTTGGGTTTATCTCCTCGTACTATCGTAATCGCGATCATATTTATGGTTGTTAACCGTCGCGGTTAATGATTATTTGATGCGTTACAGTTCTTACACCTTACGACTTATGGTTTACGTTACAGAAAGTATCTTACATGCTAAGTTTCTCTTTCCAAAAATTGGAAAGTTTCCCGGTTTTTTTTTTGCTCTTTCTTTTGTCCCTGTTACTGTAGAATCGTCGTCAACTTCATCGTCGAATACATACAGTTTCGTCGATATCAAAATCGAACGGCGCCTTTGTGGGAAACGATGCTTCTTATTATCCACTTTATTCCTCAAAGGAGAATATAAAAAAGAAGCAATTGTCCTCGACACAGTAGCAAACTTAATGCCGGTTACCCTAATTTGCAATCACGAAGTAAAAGCAATGAAATTCTGTCACACCTGTCGCATCTCCATTTTTTTTATTTTGCAACTTGGTTTTTTATTACAAGAGATCGTTTAATTACTTTGACACTGAAAAACGCGTCAGTCTTTTGCTCTGATGCAATAAAAATAAATCCTCTCCCGCCATTACTTCCATCATATATTTTCTCATACTTGTTCCCGGTTCGGACGAAGCTTCGTCGTAACTTAGTAATTAAAAGTGATGCATTTTTTTTATTTTGTTAAAGAGCACGATTTATAAGCATTCTCGCAGATAAATTCTGGCAAACTTTGTACTTTGATAATTATTTTATAAGTAAGATTGTGATTGTAACATCGCGGAAAACTGGAGATGTAAAAAAGATAAAGCAATATTAATTTTATATCGAAAAGATGCATGAACCAAATTTTTTGTCCAAAGATATGTTCCGAATATCATTGACGAATGACATTATCTATCTTGTTAAAATATATTTTTAATCTTAAATGGGATTGTATCGTTTCGTCGATATTTACGATAGTTACATTAAGAAGCGTGAAAAAGTTGAAGTGCACAAAAGTATAGCAAATTCAATCAATTCCTCGCTTTTCTCCTTCATGATTGCAGATCGAATGCACCAGACTTTCATAACACTAGATTTACAATAAAATCACGTAAAAATCGTTAGACGATATAAGGCGCGTGTCTAAAAGAAACTTTACAAAACCATAATGTCTTAGTTGATGAAGTTCATAAAAAATGCCGTTCTCTTATTTGAATTTCGTATCGTTATTAGAGTCAATGCGTATGTCAATGGGAAACGCTATGAAGGAATCGAGCTATTAACATTATGAAGTAACAAAAGCTCGTGTCTCAAATTCATAATTCGCTTAGGATTCGCACTTATGTTTGCACTCTTATGTATATATTTACGTATGTGTCTGTGTTTAAAAAAACTCGCCGATAGCTATAACGACTTAGGATACATTGAAATTCAAAAGATATCGAACACTATGCAAATATGATCCTCGAGCGCTCATTGTCTTTTCAATATGGGCTTGCGATGTTTCTCTGGGCATATTAATCGGGCGTTCGAAAGCAATAAATTCTTTATAATAAAACGCAGATGGCAACTAAATCTGTAATCAATGTTCATTTATTTCCGACAGTCTCGTCAGAAATCATTTATCGTGACCTCCACTTATTGCAGATCTAAAACTTCGAAATGCATTCGAACTTATATCGTAATACCCGTGATTTTAAATTGCACAGAGAAAAATGCGCAAGAGAGGCGATCAAACGAGTCTTACGTACTCATTTTTCACTCACATGCAAATCACGCAAGAGATTTTCGAAATAAAAATAATTAATCGAACGCTCCTATCCATTCGGCGCGAATTTTCATTACGCGTCGTTTTAGAAGCCGCGACGAGAGAAATAGATACAAGCACGCTTTCTGAGATGATTCCTAATTGTACGCGAATCCGTATCCTTTTAACCATGTTTACCGAATAAACGAGCTACCGCTCGATCTTTTTTACATAGGTGACCTATTTGATGACCAGCGAACGGGAGTAGATAATTTTTTTATATGTTCGAAAGAATTATCTTTAGGTTGTTTCTCGTGTGAGCTTCACTATTGCGGAATGTCATTGGATATCATATTACTCTGATAAATTTTCCAGCGAAATTTTAAGTAAATAGATATTGAAAGCCAACGTAGCTTGATACACGTAGCATAAAAATGTAATTATGTGTATGTGTGTAAAAGATACTTTTAGTTTATTTTCTATCTAAACGATCTATTAATGACCAATCAAAGCGGGTAGACAATGTTTGTATTTGAAAGAATTACTTCTGGACTATTTTTTCCGCATAAGCTTTTCTACTGCACAATATTATTGGATGTTACGTTACGATGAAAGTTCAAATAATAATGTAATATCGAAAGATAATGTTAATTATAACAGAAAACAATGTAATTGCATGTACGTGTATAGAGACACCTCTCTTCGTATTTAAAACATCTAGATGAAATGAATGATTCAATATAGGATAAAGAAAAATTTTGAAATCCCTGATTCAAATACAATGGTTATCCATCGCTACTCGACAAAATTTCCTCGTATTCCCTCAACAGATCTCTTCCGAAACAATTCCTCCTATCGTGCGAATAATGATGAATCCTGCGACAGGGACATCCACGAGATATAACGTAATTATTTCGTAAGAAATAAGAGTGATTTATTTAGCAACGATGAAATTCGAATATTCATGTGCCTCGTGGAAGTGTCCTCTGCGGCAAAGTGACTATAGGCGAATGACCTAGGCTAACCGTCAATAGTGATTAATTATCATTATTTTTATATATATACGTATATATATTTTTTATATATAAAAAAGTGATGAAATCTTTGTAACTATCTACCATTTAACAGTAAAGACGCGTCTCCTTACTCAATTTTCAGTGGTCGAGTGAACGTACATTTTCTTTCGAATGTTCATCAATAATCTCCACATGATCTTCATGGATGCACTTTTCACTCTCCACGTCTTAGTTGTTTTACACGGTTACGTCCTCTTGCGCATTTCTTTTTTAAACTTTAACAGTGGCTTGCACGTTTATTTAGTGTGTTTTATGTATAATACACGTATTATATATCGTAATTTATTCTTTTTTTGTGCATAACTTGAAAGAGGCAGTATTCCCGATGGCTCCTCGTTGTCCATCATAAAACAAGTCACGAAAGTATCGGCACATTCTTCACGTTTCTTCCCTTTCTTTCCTCCTTTCTCCCTTCTCCTTTTTCAACTACATATACGCGTATACACCAGTGAAATTGAAATAGGACCCAACGCTACAATCCTGTTTCAACAGGATACTTGTCTTATAACATTAACAAATACAAGTAGCGAAAGAAAATAAGACACGCATGTGTCTTTAAATATAGAACGCAAAGAAAATATCGAATTAATAAAACCATAAAAGAAACGCGAATGTGGAACTTGCGAAGGGAGGAAACAGAAAGCGAAGAAGCGATAAAAAAAATAACGGAAACACCACGATTGATTCTTTTCCAAACACATTTTTATTCTCTTTATGTTCTTAAAAGCTCAAAAAAAAAAGAAAAAAAGAAAAAACTAATTTCATCAAAGCTCTTTTTATGCCGTTATTTTTCCTCCTGTGTTGTAAATGATCTATTATGAGTGCCACATTTTCGAAAGGGAAAAATAAATTAAACAGTTATAAAATCAGCTTCCGCAATCTTATTCGCGCGAACAAGGAAACATTAAAAAAAAAATTATTTCTGCTTACAATTTTACTTGCCGGTCTTCCTTCATTTTTCACGCATATGCCATTATGACTAGAGACTTAATAACTTTCAATTTTGTGTTATTCGTCGGTATTATTTCTTTTTCATATTTGTACCAAAAGTAAGAAACCATATCGTTACAGGCTTCAAGGTACAAAAAGCAGAAAATGCCTCCTCAGGGAAGCCACGGAATTACGAAATGCAAAAAGCACAGATCTGTATTTAGTCTGTTCACTAAAATTTCCTATTCCTTCGTAATTCTCTGTTCTAAGATTATTCCTTTTTTCGCTTCGAAACTATGTATCGAGAGTACCGAAAAGCGGACACTTTACTCACGTTTTCGTCTCGTATTTAAGAGCGCCCGGTCTCGCATCGAACTTTGGAAGAATTCTTAATAATACAAAGAATCGAAGGAACAAGGATCTTCTCTCTCGAGACGGAGAAAGATCTTTTGCCCATTTGATATCTAACAAGTACAAAGCATTACATAAGCGAGATTAGTTTATATATAAGTGTAAAAAAAGAATCGATTTTACGAAATTTGAATGTGTTTGAGAATTATAACATCTCTCGAAGATTGATGCTTGCTTACTCCGTAGCCAAATCTTTTTTTTCCACTGGAAAAGAAATTTTTTGATAGTCGCTTTCCGGAATCCACACTTTTTTTCGTCCATTTTGCCGATTTTGCCAATTTTAACAACCGATACATTCCATCATAATTTTTATTGTGATATACAACTTTTCGTATATACAAATTATATTTTTTATTTATAATTAAACTAAAGATTCACGCAACTCCTATCAAATTAAGATATTTCTTTACCGCAAATAAAAAACAAAGCGTATCACGCAATATATAACTACATATGCATGTAGTAAATGTACAAAATTCTTAAAGAAGGAAAAAAGATACTGTCGGAACGTGGTTACCGGAAGGCGATTGGACCATGTAATATTAAGAAAAACCATCGACCTTATATACTTATATATTAAATATTAATAATTATAAATTACGATCATCGTTAATATTAATAGCATAATCATTATCATTAATATTATAATTTTAAATGCATACACAGTTTCAACATTTATTTCTGACAAAAAAGGATAGAACAGGTTGGAGTGAAAGGAGAGGAACGAAAGTGATGACAGCGCGAAAAAGAGGTACACAGGTGAAAGTTAACGAAAAAAAAGCTATCGAAAAAAATACGAATACGTACTTACATGTTTACGAAAAAGACTGTGACAAACAAAATGCGCGCTATAAAGAAAAAAAAAAAGATATTAAAAAAAAGTATTTAAAGGTATTTAAAAAAAAAGGTAATAATGAGGGGGGAAAAAGTTTAGTCTTAGCGGCCCTTTCTATTAACCTGGGATTCTTTGGGTCCTATTTCAAAGGTACTTTTAGCACGACTCTTTCGAACGAGAGCACGTGCCCGCCTCGTGCACGAGGATTGATTGGCGTTCAATCAACAGTGGGGAAGAAATACCGTCGAGACGACAGTCAGGGATTAATTCTTCTCCTCTTCTCGCCGTTACCGTAATCAGAGATAACTGGACAGAGGGCGGGAGGAGAAGGGTTAGGGTAAGGACACTATGAACTAAACGATTATATTACATTAAACGTATTCGACACTTAACGCTGGCCCGTCATTTCATGCGATCGTAACGCGTTTGCGATGCAAAAGCAGACGAAATCCGATCTGCTTATTCCCGAACTCTAGTATGTCGCTCCTCATTTTCTCGTAATTCTTCCATGAACGTCAACGTTCTGATGAATTATTTATCGAAGGAGCAACTACGTTCAGCATTCATTTCGTTTATCCGCGCGATTCATATCCCGTTTTTTTTATTTTTTACTTTTTTGATTGACAATTGGCCGCGCGCCTCGCTCTCATTTTCACGCTCTCTCGTTCGATCTCTTTTACAATATGTTCAGTCGCTCTCGCACTCGCAATAAACGCGGGGCGGCCTATGGCAGAGGTCTATACAAAATAAATAACGATACATCTATGAAATCAATCGAGAGGATCGTGGTGCTAGTAATCGTAATAATAGTAATAGTTGTAGTGGTGCAAAGTCGGCGTATTTTATCATGGTAAGAAAAGTGATCATCTCATTTTTTCAGATATACACACACACACACACAGATATATATGTATGTATGTATATCTCCTTTTCGCTCGAACATTCAGTGCTCGTGCACGAGGACAAAGCTCGTGTGACGAGTATGTGCGACTTAGATGTATCTCGAGGCTGCTGGACGATCCGCACCGTTTCTCCATTTTCACGTGTATGTGTATGCAATTCGCGTCGTGAATCTCCGTAGATACATATGTGCGTTCAATGTGCGCCGTATAAACTCGAATACATCATTACGGGACTATTATAAGTTTGGCCGTGTCTCTCACCTCCGAGTCACGATGCAATATTACGATTACGTATCGTATCATGCTCGATAAGATCTCATTTCGCGCATGGGAAAAGTAATCTGTAGCTAACCGCCGGAGCAATCGTTAACAGCGTTTCTTCGGCAGTGAACGCTTGAACCTTAGTTCGAGATGGAAATCTCTTGACGATCGTCGGCACGAGATTGTCGTCCGTCCTTCGAACTTCGGTATCCTTAACTGGGAATACTCCCGTGGGAAAAGAACTATCAAGTCATGGAACAGCACGTGCCTCTCGAAGGTTCGCGAAGAAAGTCCTTGAAGAAAGGGAGGATAAAAAGAAAGTCTGCACCCAATGCCGCAAAGAGTTTTTAACTGTCGACCTTGTTGTCGGCACTCGTTCTCCATTCTTACGTCTCGTCCTTCGCCGCGCGTTCCTCTGTCGCAATGTATCTTCGTATTCGACCCAACTCAAGTCACTTTATCCTAGAAACGTTGATATTCGTGGTTCTTGTCGCTAACTTTACCGTGTCGCCAGGTCAAGTCAACTGCGATGGGCTTACTGCGGGAATCTTTTTCACCACTACAATCCAAAACGTTCTTGAAATCGCCACCATTGTTGTTGCTGCTGTTATCATGGATCTTCATACGATCGTAATTGTTATTGTTGCTACTGCTGTGGTTGCTGTTGCTGCTACTGTTGCTAATCCGATATCCAAAGTTTCTGATCAGCGTCAACTTCGGTGAATCTGACGGTTTGTTCGCCAGCGTCGTGGCTGCTGGCACGCCGACTTGCTCAGTGGTCAGATGGTGATACTTGATTCTTATGCTATATACTGGTTGACTGTAGTTGGTTCTTTGAAGGAACGTCTTGGGGAGAGTTCCAAGTTAGTTCCAAATGCGTAGAAACGAATCCCAGGAACCTGTCGCTACCGCCATACCATCTTCCGTAACACCGAGACAAGACACGCGATTGTCATGTCCAGCGAGAATTCCTAATAAACAGAATTATGGTAAATATTTTTTTAATAAAATAGCAAGAACATCTTTCAAATAATTAAACTCATTGGAAATAACAAATTTGAGGAACATTAATCATCGAGAGAAGGACCTCGAATAAAATTTCTCTTCTCTCTTGAGGAGAAATTATCGTTCGCAAAGTCAACCTACCAGCTCGCTCCGTTTTCATAGAATCCCAAACATTGCAGTTGAAATCGTCGTAACCCGCCAGCAATAATCTTCCACTTTTGCTAAAAGCTACGCTGGTGATGCCGCAAATAATATTGTCGTGACTGTACATTGCGAGTTCCTGGTCCGCCCTAATGTCGAAAAGTCTGCAGGTCGCGTCGTCCGAGCCCGTCGCGAAAGCGTATCCATTCGGGAAGAACTGTAAATAATATATCCGAACTGTCAAGTTAATCCTCAATTAAACTTTATAAAAAAAAACCTATTAATACACCATTATAAAGAATTCTTCGTTTTTTAATATCTCACCGTGACGGCGTTTATATCACTCTCGTGACCCGGGAAGGTCTGCTTACAGGAACCTTCACGAATGTCCCATAGCTTCGCGCTGGCGTCGCACGCACCGGACACGAAGGTGCGTGAATCCGGCGCCAACGATAGGGACATTACATCGCCAGTGTGCCCGATGAACGAGGTGCACTGCTGGCCAGTTTCGATGTCCCACAAAGCACTGAATCAGAACAATTCTAGTTCGAGCCATGATCTTCAGGAATCTTCATCGGGGTCAATAATGTAAGAGATTTGGAAAGGAAGAGATTCATTTTTTACCGCTGTCTATATACTTTTATTAAATTTTCAATTTTGTTACATGCAGTGATTTCATAAAACTCAAGAGTATGTCAATTACGTATTTACGATATTTTAATTCTTCTGAATTAGAAGAAGAGAGGTATGTAACTTTAATTTTATTTTATGCACAAAAAATTTTCAAATACCTTATATATTTACTATATATTTTTATATATTTTGTACATTTACTTTTTATTTTGTCTTGCAAAAACGTTTTAGAATATAAAGGATATAGGCTTTATTTGTTATAGCAATCTCCGATCGTTTGTCATAAATCTTTGCTCTCTAAATCTCGTAGAGTAAAAAATTACTCGAAAATTGCAGTTCAATTTTCACTCTTTTAGAGTGACGTTTTACTCTACAAGATTTAGAGAGTAGGTAATACTTACCAAGACATGTCGCCCGAACTAGTGACAATTTGGTTGTCGTCGTAGAATCGACAGCAGGACAAATATCCAGTATGACCCGGAAGTTCTCTACTCACTCGAACATTCCCTTCCCTAGTTTTAAGACTATAGATGGAACAGATATTGTCCAGTCCGCCGCATGCCACATAACTACCCGAGGGAGCGTACGCACAAGTCATTACCCATGATGATCGTAATGGAATCGCATGAACCTTATTGGTGGTATAACTATCCCAAACGATTAGTTTGCCATCTTGCGATGCAGAGACTAGGTTCCTACATGAGACACAAAATAAACGCTGATAAATACGATGAAAAGGAACTTCCACTATTTCAATAAATTTTGCATGGCTGTTACATTTTAGAATATCGTAAAATGTGAAATAAATATCTATCTATATCTGCAAACATTCTAAAAAATGATAATGTAATTTTGATATCAATGATATGAATTCAACTCTTGTCAGACACTATGGAGATTTCAAGATTTAAATGATTCGATTTCGAATTATTCCGTAGATCGTAACGGAAGGGATCGGCTTCCTTCCTTAAAAAAAGTTGACAGTGAGGACTAATCAGCCAAAGGACATCGAGTTTCGAGTCGTGTTTTGTGGCAAACAAAATCAAGCATCTTCAAATTCCCGTGTTGTGTCTGTGTAGGATTAATATTTATATAATTCTTATATTATAATCATTATTTTATAAACATGGTGAAGAGCCGTCACTTCGTATCATGTAGTGTTTATAAACACCAACATGGTAAGAATTGTATAAACACCATGACTTTTTTTAGAGTAAAAGTATACTTTTCAAACATAAGGTTAGCAGGCCTATTTCAATCGTAGCGATTCTTAGTACTGAATAATAATTTTTACCCTTTCCAATTTATATTTTTACATACTTTTCTACTTTCTTAAATTCTGCCCATCTCAACATTCACTGCTACTATTACTACTAAAACTTTATTTACGTTAAAATGACCAATTCACATGCTAATCGTCATCGAATCATTGTATTTACATCCAATGTCATACCTCGAATCACTTCCCCAGTGCATCGCATAAATTTTAGCTAAGTGACCGCGAAGCGTACGTCTTGTTCGCATTTGTATACGACCAATAGGTTCCATGCCCGATGTGGCCTGGGCCAAGGTCGTGTCGCATGCTGCTTTCCTGGCATCCTGAAGCATGAAATTATAGGCAAATTTGTAAATTTGTGATGGAATCCATTTCTCACGTTTAATTTCTAATACACGTGATAAAATTCACGATAAAAAAGAGTCATATTGCATGCAATTATTCGTTACTAGCCGCGTAAAGTATGACGAGGAAATCCTATGTGCTCAACGTTACATTATTTATTGATAATTAAAGCTTTAAGATTTTACAGTGAAATAGCACCTTAATTGGAAAATGACGCTGGTAGTGGATAACACATCGCGAAAATTTAATAAATTCCACGTGAAAACTTTGTTTAATGTCATACCCGTGTTGTACAAGAGTTCAGCACAAAAGGTCAAACGGCGATCACGACCGAACATGTCGCTAAATTAAATAGAATGCTGAAAATTCTCCATGAATTTCAAAGAATAAGAAAAAGGAAGTTACAGGACGAGGAAGAAAATTCCGGTAAATTGTCAATGATGCTTGCGTGGCTTTAGTCCGATAGCATGCCGCACAATACTAACTTTGAGCTGACCTTTAAAATCGGATTATAATACAGTAGTACTTAAAGTGATTAAATAATGGAATATATTGAATATAATTCTTTACCTTTATACCTTTAACATATATATTATACTTAATCCTTTGTGTCACGAATTTTTGTATCAGACCGATGATTTTTTAAGCTGTACTTAAAGATTTTTTTAATTGATTACGAATCAGAAGGTAGAATTTTAAAATTTTAAATGGCTAATTCAATATGGTGATCCAATAATTCAAAACTTTTTAAATTTTCACGATTTTAAAAAATTTGAAAATTTTTCAAATAAGGATTTAGTAACCCAAAAAATCTTCAGAACACCATTGTAAAAGATATTTATTTGGATTTACAGTAAAAAATATTAATTTTTCCATATTTTTCGAAAATTAATTCTTAAAAAAACAGTGAAAAAATTTGAAAAAATTCTGAGAAATACTTTATTTAGTGTCCTAAATAAGTGCCTAAATTGCTGTTTAAAATATTGATAATAGTTTAATAAAAAATGCATTTTTACCATAAAAAACACAATTTTTAATTATTTGTTTACAGCAATTATACAAATAAAAATTTACGATTGTTAGTTCTTTTATACTTATTCATGTAGAGCGACTCTAGGGAACGAAAAAATCTGTACTTAAAATCTGTACTCGTCAAAATAATTTAAACAGAAAAAAAATAAAATTCCAAGAATTCTATCATGCCGCAAAGGATTAATATATACCAAAATATGTACAAAAACTACTGTTAATTAAATTTCTAAAATAAGACCACACTATATTCTATAATTCATTTTATAAATCTTTATCATCACTTACTGTTCTTTTAATCAATAGTATCTATTCTCTCTTTTCAATAAAATAATTTCATGTAAATTAATTGTGATAAAAAGAATGTTAAAAATATTATTTATAAATTAACAAGATTTAAAAATGTTATACAATCGCTATAAGAAAGTATTTTAGTGTTATATACGTATGTATGTATATATACATATATATATACACACACACGTGTCCATTATGCACATTGACGATTTTATTGAATAATCCATAATAAAAAAAAAAATAAAAAAAAACACGCATCATGAACAATTAGCAAACAAGGTTGATAGCGTTATTTCCTTTCATCGCAAGCGCATATTTCCGCGCATACCGTGCGAGCGGGCGCATTTTATACATGTATAAAAGAGGAAGGTAGGAAGGGGAGCACAGGGAAGAAAGAGAGACGAATACATCGAGAGAAGAAACAAGACATGGAGTGAGGGAGAGAGGGATGGTGGCGTATTGATCAGAGAAGCGACGGTTATGCCGCGCCCTACCACCACCACACTACCACCACCGTCAGCCGATTCCATATTCTCACAACTATACGGAAAATCATTCGCCATAGAAAAATATCTCTCCATCGTTAAAATTTACGATACCCGCGTTAACATCCGGAGCAAAGAAAGCCGGAAGAGTGTTACGTAAAATTGCAAAATCTGGCGTAAGAGACGAATAGGTCGATCGATCAAATTTGTTGGAAATGATCCAATTAGATATCTCTTTTAAGAAACCTTTATTTGATACAAAATATTTTGGGGTTAACGTATTTAGTACATTACTCGCTAAAAGATTATATTCGTTAAATAATTGTAGATAATTTCATAAATTATTTCCAGAAGAGCAATTATTATAGATAACAATAAAATTGTTGAGAAATTATTTGTAAGGTTACCTTTGCAATCTCTATTAAAAATATTTTACGCAAATCGGGATGAGTTATATATAAATTTGAAAATATACACATTTTTTAAATCAACCTTTAAGTAGGTAGGTGGTCAAAAGTTACGTCATAAATAGATAGGTGGGGTGCTGATAACACCACACAGAAGTGTTATTATTATTGTTATATTTTCATTAGTATATATTATGTTTAAATTCTCATTAATTAAATCCTTAGAAGATAAAAAACTGCAAAAAAATGAACTTTAAGACTTATAGACAATACTTAATTTTACTTTTCCAAAACAAGGTTTCTAATCCTTCGTTGCCTAGGGTGCTGTGGCACCCCACCTACCTACTTAAAGGTTCAAAGGAAGAAACGATCTTGAAAATATACAAAAGCGGATATTTACCCGAATGGCATTCTTCAGCGTCTCCGCTTCTTGACGAAGGCTGTCCAGCTCGTTCATGATGTCTGGTAGATGATGTGCGTGGCTTAAAAGCACCCGTTAACGGGACCAAGATGTTGAGACGTCGCGCGTGCGAGAGGAGCTGGCGGGGCTCCCTCCTCTCGTCGGAAAGATTCAGATCGCAATTTCTATGATAATGACGGATGGCGATAGCTCCTATCTACGACGCCTACTCTATATGCGGGAGAAGGGCTGGTAGCGAGGCCGGTGTCACGCCGTCAACAGCGTTTCCGGTTGAATGCCCTCAAACTTATCACTCCGGTGTGACAAGATGAAAAGTGACGAAAAAGGAGGTGGATAAAAATAATGATAAGGATGAAATTTGTGTCTTCTCCTGACGAAGTTGGAACTGCCACCAGCCTCAACCGGCCCCACCTCCTCGCCCCCTGCCTTCGCTTCCGCCGCTACCACCGGAACCAGAGCCAGACCACGGCTGACCTCTCCGCCCCTCGCGCCAACTTCGATACTTCCCGACGAGACCGTTGCCACCCCTGAAACACGTAATATTAAATCGGTTAATTTAAAAATTTTTTAATGTTAGCTCAAAGGAGTTTCACTCTTGGACTTGACGGAATTTTCGCCTCTAACCGATAAATTGGATTTTATATGAACTTTTGCACGGCTGAACTTAGTGTTAATTACGTATGACACAATAATCACCAGTATATTAAATAATTGTGTTGTCTAACTTCTAATTTGGGTTCTCATTGTCTAACATTTCCTGATTAACACTCTTACTATTGTTATTTTAATATGCGTTGTTAAAATAAATTATCACATTATTAACTAATTATTAGTTAAATAACGACTAATTGTAAATCAAAACATACTAATAATTTTATATTACGTAGAGAAAATTTCGTTAACTATTCATTGATTCTACTATTGCTCAAGTTGGTCGCTTTTTCCTTTCACATTTATTTTCATTTTCACCAATGTAGATTAACTTTGATCTCGGTTTAACTTACTCTTTCTCTTTTTCTAATTCTAAAAATTAGAAAAAGATAAAAAGTAATTTAAACTGAGAGCAAAGTTAATCTATATTGAAGAAAATGGACATAAGTCGGTCAATCATAACTGATTAAAACAAATAGTATTTCTGTTCATACACGAAGAAAATTTTTTCTTAGAATTTATCCTTAAAATTATAAATAATAATCGTGAGACATCATGGATTTCGAAGTTCATGTTGTCTTATGATTACCATGATTTTGAGGGATAAATTCTAAAAAAAATTCCGCGTAATATCGATCATATATCTTTGATTTGTGAATAAAATATTTAAAAATATTAATCAATTGACTTTATGAGCCTGATACTAGTTATTCAGATGATCAGGAATAAATACAAACAATCCTTTTTAATATATGTAATTAATATGGATCCAAATAGTCAGTTTACATTATAATTATTAATATAAATATAAAATTTCAATTGTACAAACATTTCGATCCTGAATGAAGCCTTTTCAGTATAGCCGTAGATTAAGAATAAAAGTATTAAACGTGATAATCAATGATCTCTCCTCCTTCAATAATCATAATAATATTTCCAATTAGATTGATGCTATTAATTCAACAGTATTTTTTTCTCAGTGTAGTAAAGATAAATTAATCAGTTTAAAAAATAAAGATAAAATTAGTAAGAAATAAACAAGACGAACAAGAACTACAATATCAAATTGCAAATATGGCTGATGTAACGGATAGCAATTTTTTTTAGTCATAAATTAAGACTAACAGTGAAGGAAAAGAGATCGAGCAACAGATCAAAGTATCCAATGCTAATGCCGATGATATGGAAAAGCAAACATTTTTCCCTCCCTCGTTCATAAACATCCTTATTCGAACATTAAATAAGGTTTTTAGTGCAGGGAATTAATAAATTAGCAAACGAGATCGAAATTGGATAGAAGGAAGAAGAACAGTGTCTAAATTTTGTCTTTTTCTTTTGCTTTTTAATGCATATCATTTTAAATGTTAGGCGTTTGTTAATATGAATCTTCTCATCCAAGATCTCAATGTTATCCCAATTAAAGTCATGAGAGAATTGTAGATGGTGTTCTGTAATTATTCTGTAAAAATAGTTACGAAAGTCATCGTTGTTTCAGCGTGATTTTAGAATTTAGCTTTCGTTACGAAGAAGGTAGAAGTGTTAAATCAGCAATCATTTTATCTGTCGTACATGATACCGAGTGATGAACGGAGCATTATATTTCATGCGGATGACGTGCAATTTTGATGCGGTTCAAGTAAAACGAATAGACGGCATGCCTTAAGCAGTCTTCCGCAAACGTCTTCCGAGAATTATCACGGTTTCTTTAATGACGCAATAGTTACGTACACTTTACATGCGGCACAAAATACGGTCTAATGCACGCGTGTGTGCCGCGAAAATTTATATATGTCTAAGGAGAGACAAACGATATAAGAACGTCGTCGAAACTTTTAAATATTTATATTCCAATAGTGATGAATTGGAATTTCTAACTTAAATATGCCTGCTGTATCGTCGTTTGGCTCGTTCGGCTCGCTAATTGGCACGTGTGCCGCTTTCAAGCGTAACACACCGTGAAAATAAATAGTTATTTCCAGACACGCGTAATGATTCGTATCACTCGTGTATTAAAGAAGATACCGTCTTATTGCAAGAGAAACATAAATAAATTGAATTAGAAGCTCTGCTACATTAACGATTGCAATGCTCGTTTATCCAAAATTTGAACATCGCGCGTAAAAAAGAATTATACTATTTAATAAATTTGTGTATCTTATTATTGAAGGAAAAATTTATCGATGCACCGATACTATACTATGACAATCGCGTTAAAATGGAGCCAAGCTAACTAGAAAGCTACGAACGAGTACGAACACAAATTCAAAGAACTGAATAAGGCTCACTTAATTTATTTTATTTTTTATTAAAAATTCTATTTGATAGTTTTTAAAAAATAAAATAAACGAGCTTTATTCAACCTAGATACTTTGCGATAAATATAATGAAGAAAACAAGCTTTCTTCTTTTGTTGTAGTAAAAAGAAATGGAATGCATTTGCTGTTCGTACTTTTCAAAGTTCGTTCACTGGCTTGTTCGTGTTCTTCGCTTGATCTGAATCACTGAATCCGGTCCTAGACGATGTCAATTAAAATAATCATAAAAAAATAGATCAAAGACGAGCTGTTAAAAAATGAAAAAAATATATTTATAATAATTAGAAATACTTAAAATAACATATAGATACGTTTCGATTTAACTTATTGTTAATCATCTTCTTTCTCTTTCTCAGCCTAATAGATCAAATTATAATTAAATTATAATGCGAATACAATAGAATAGAAATATAATAATTGAAAATTACACGTGTTAAACACGTGTCAGTATACAGCGGTACGTTGGTTTTAAAGTATTACTATCGATGTTACATAAATCCATTCAATATTGATCAAACACAAATTAAAAATCAAAGATTATCCATTTTTCATTTAAAAATGAAAAAACAAATGTCAATTATATAAAATGTCAAAAAAAGATTTTCTATATGTTCCCCCCCCCTCTCTCTCTATGTACGACTATGGTACTATAATATAAAACACTATAATAGAAAACAATGGAAAGTTACAAAATTTAAGATCAATTCAATATTGGAATGAGTGATATTGAAATTAAAAAGCGTTTATAAAATTTACTCAGTTGACTAGGTTATAAAAGAGAGCTATGTCGTACAGATTTGTAACAATACTTTCGGCTGTTATTGAAATTCGTCAGACAATGAATCAAACTAATAAAGTCGATATAATAAATATAAATGTATATCGAATAATCCATCTTAAAATTTATTTGAAAGTACGTCAAGTAAATAAAAATATAATTTGTCAAGATATTTAGTGTCTTTTTGAGAATTAATTTCTTTGTTCCTTAATGTAGAACATCTCTGAAATTAATTTCTTATTATAATTAGATTTTGAATAAAGAATTTTGCTGTTATTCCAATTAAATGCATGTTTATATTTTGTTATATATTTGGTGATTACTGAATGTCTTGACTTATGCATTTTTATGTTATTTGATCTATTAGGCTGAAGATGGTTAGGTTAAGTTGAAATGTATCTATATATTGTTTTAAGTAATTCTAATTAAATATATTCTTTTAACAGCTCGTCTTTGACCTATTTTCTTTATGAATCTATTGTTGGGATAGACGTATTAATTTATGTTTTCCAATTAAAATAATATCAGAGAAAACAATAAAAGAATGCTTCTCTTATCACGCATATACGCATGTCGAACGCATATAGAAAAAGAAAGTATAATTATCGGCTCGCTAAAAATATTTTGGTTGTATGGCGCACACTGATATTTTTATCGCAACCTCTCTCTCTCTCCCTCTCCCTGAAGTTCTCGCGACTCGGAGATTCGAGTTCCCGTCAATGCGTACTTTTTCTCGAGAAAAACGTCATCCGCGCGACGTGTATCATCGTCACGACGACAAGCGATCGGTCGACGCCGCGCCGGTGTGACTAGTTATTGCAACGTAATATCGATAAACTCGGAAAACCGATAATTGACTGAAAAGTGACACGTGTGTGTTCACCACTTTCATTCCAGATAAGTTTAAACGATTTTAGCTGCCCAGTTTTGTTGGAAAAATAAATGTCGCGCTTTTTTATCATTACTGTAGAAATTTATATATTTATATAATTTTACATATTGATATTTCCATGGATCGATATTTTTTATTATTTAAAAGAATCTCTGTATATAGAAATTTTCCTGTATATAGAAACATTTCATAAAATGTTTTTTTAAATAGTTATTTTAATATTAATATTAAGAATAAATAGCTATTGTTGAGAACGTGTAGAATTATGCTTCCTCTAATTAAATGAATCTTATTAAACAGAACTTTTTTACATAAAGATCACAATACTCATTAAGATTTTTGCAAACAGAGGAAAAAATATTGTATTAAATTAAAAATATGGAAAACATTCCTTTTACATGACAGAAAAACAAAATTTTTTTATTTGTTTCTAATTTTATTGACTGAAAAAGATTGAGTTGAAACTGTTTCAATTAAACCTCCGTAAACTACGCTGTTTTTCACCGTTTAGTCAGACTATTACCTAGGTCATTGATAAATACCTTTTTAAAGGATTTTTGAACTTTAAAAATATCTGAAAAAATTCAGATATATTTTTTTAAGAATATGATTCTACAATTATATGACTCGAAACGTTTTACATTTTCTTGTACATATCTGAACTTGAGACAGAATTGGTAAAATAGAAAAAATATCTGGGTCAATATGATCCAGTTAGTCTGCGGAGGATTAAATTCATTATATTTTGATTATATTTATTTTGAAATAAATGTTCTAATTATTTTGCATTTACATCCTTTATGCTCGTCTTTCTTAATTTTAGATTTTTGCTTCGCAAAAACAAACCTTGAATTATTATTGATTAACACAATCTTTTACTTTTAGTCAAATCCATTTTTAGTTAAGTTCACAGAAAAATAAATTCTTCGAATTTTAGCAATACCGCATATCGTGAAATTTTCCCTGTCGAGAAAAAAATTAACTCTTACATAAATACGTAATCCTGATTGTAAGATCTCTCTTTCTCTTTCTCTCTCTGTCTCCCTCTTATGCTATCCAACCTTCGCGAATCAACGTAACCGATCGTGCTCGAATAATCACGGGCACGGAGATCTATGGCATATATTGCGTCCTTCACCTCCGCGAGATCTTGCGACCCGGGGAAACCGAGGGTTGTCGATCCAACGCGAGGTGTTCTCATTTTCCGAATGGAGCCGGCAGCGAGAACGAAGCGCACGCGCAAATGACACTAAAAAATAAGTACTCATCTGAAAATTAGAATATATAATATAGATACATAATAAAATTGCTCATTTAAATAATTGTTGAAATTTTTTCATCACGACTATACTACCCAAATGGATCAACTCTGAGAAAATATGTAATCCGTGAGAAAACGCGAAGAAAAAATCTGAAAAGCAGCTTAGAAAAGAACAAAATCATAGCAGATATTTTTTCATTATATCGCCTATACTTTTATGCAACGTTTACTACATGGTAGAGGTATTTTCAAAAATATATTTTTGATAAATCTAAATACACAGTTGTAAAGTACCTTGTAAGACCATGAAAGTTTTATTTAAAACATTTTTCTATACATCTCACTGTTTCGTTAACTGCTTGAAATCAAACATAAGTGTTACCCTTGAAGAATTTCTACCCTTCAAATCTCATAAAAAAATGCATCTCTTAAATTTTTTATTTAACAACATATTTCAAAAAGAATTGAACCTGTTCTGGATAGTTGTAACAGGTTTCTTGTAATATTTATTAATTTATATAAACAGAAGAAACAAAATTTAATGATCGCGAGTCAGAAATATTTTATTGAAGTTTTGTTGAGTTCAGAGTAAAATGTACTGTTAGGGGAACATAAAAACTTTGACATTAATGCCTATGAATAAAAGAAAAGAGATAATAGTGCAGAAGTTATGTACTGACTTTCAATAAGTCGATGTACAAAACGAAAGAAAGAAAAGGTCAATTGATAAAAGCAGAAATTGATACGATATTTTCGTGCAGTCTCGCAAATAAAATAATCCTCGCGAAGTTAATTTACACATTTTACGTTTTATATCCGTTTCCATCAATGTAGATTAATTTTAATCTCGAATTAACTTTATCTTTTTCTAATCATAAGACTTTACATTTGACATTTCCATTTATTTTCATTTTGAAGATGATCAGAAACGAAGAAATATGTATGTTAGGTCCATTTACATTAACCTTTACTTAACACACGTGGGTATTTTGTATCCAACCAATTTCACTCTAAGGAAGCGTTTTAAAATTTCAAAGGCAATTAAGGCAATGATGGAGTGACGGTAGAACTCACTCGACATACTGCAGATTTTTCTTCGACAGAAAGTCGAGTAACTCGCGGAGCGAAGGGTAAGAGGAATAGCGCTAAGGCCAAGCGAATTAAAGCTCTATATTATTAGAGTAGCGCAATCCTTTTATCTAAGCGATGCCGACTTCAATCGCCATTATGGACCTAATAGGTCTTTCATCCAATGAGCGTTCAGTGATTCTAGTTTTCACACTTTTCAACCATAGAAAAATTACTAGCATTAGGTCCAAAATGGCGGTTGCTTACGCTACTCTTATAATATACAGCTCTAAGGCGAACAGGCTAGTGCTCTTTGTCAAACGCACTCATGAAAACATTATCTGTTCTTGTTTTCGACTTCAGCACCATCTGATGGATCTCTCAACTACTATACCTACTCTGGTACTCTTCAAACTGATTCCGCACGTTAATTTACACATGAAATTTTCAAATCATCATTTCTCTTATATTAAAGCTTCGAGACTCATTCTGAAAGCAGTATTGCTCTTTGTTGTAATTCTGATGCACCATGCTTATTTTATACGTACAAAGTCTCAAATTTCTATGCATAGCAAATGATGACTAACAAAACTATTTTTCCTTTTTCGTTTTTCTTATCAAATTATAGCCTGCACCCTTCGTTATTGTCTAATACTTTAATTCTGTAAAAGGATTTTTTTCAATCCGTGTCTTCAATAAAAAGAACAGCTGATCCAAAAATATTCGCGTATACAGACGACTCCAAGCATCGCCTTAAATTTTTCAAAATAAGATAGATATTTATTTTAGAAACTTGAAAGTATGTTTATGAACTTTTAGAATTTTTTTAACCACTTTAAATAAATGATAACATAGTTAGTCTCGATATCCATGTTTGTAGATAAGGGTTTTTTTATATTGTATTGCAAGAGTTAACCCTGCGTGGTCCAACATTTTTTTACGTTGCTTTCCTAGTTCAACCTGGTGCCTGATAGCGTTTCAAAAGGATTTTTGAGATTTAAAAAATCTGAAAAAATTCTCGTACAATCTTCCAACATTTCAGAATGCGATTTCACAATTGTTTGATGCGAAACGTTTTACACTTTTTTGTGTTTCCAAATTTGAGACAGAATAAATCAAAATTGAAAATTTACCTGAGTCTTTAACTTCTCAGCTGGACCACAAAGGGTCAATTTTAATATCTGTTTAACCTTTTACCTTTTTCTAGTATTTAAAACTAAAAAAAGATAGAAAGTAAGTTAAATTGAGATTAATCTTTAAGTAAGTAGGTGACCAATACCCCACAGAAGCAACAAAGAAATGTAGAATTAGAAATCTTGTTTTAGAAAACAAAAAAAATATTGTCCACAAGTCTTGAAGTTCATTTTGTTACAATACTCTGTCTCCTAAGGACCCAAGTAGAACAGGGAGTCATCACGACAAAATGATGTCAAAGTGACTGCAAAATGATCATTAAAAGTCACTTTTCGATCAATCACGATTCACTTTGATGTCATTTTGACATTATTGTGACTCGTTGTTCTGTTTAGGGATTTAACTAATATAAATTTAAATATAACACAATACACTAATGAAAAATATAACAATAATATTTTGTTGGGATGTCAGCATCCCACCTATCTAGTTACTTTTGACCATTCATCTATTTGAAGGTTAAAATTAATTCACATTGGTGCAAATGGGCCTTAGATACATATCTATCGTTATAACAGCTTGCAACCTGCGTAAGAACATTATCGATGAATAATCGATAGTCGCCACGCGCGACAGTCTCTCGGAGCCGAAATCGAACTACGAGGCTTTTGCTCGTTATCGATAACGAGAAAGGGCAATTGACAATAGAGTGAAACGTCACGTAGTCATCCGCTTTTCCACGACGACGCCCCTGAAGCGCCTTTGTCCCGGCTAATAGCGAGCAGCAAGAATCTCGCGATGGCTTCGATCGGCAAGAGTAGATAGAAAAAAAAGAAAAAAAAGGGAGACGACGATGTCCTCGCCTATGAGGGCGTCGAGGTGGAAAGGGAGGTTTATACGCATCGATGAAACCCACTCGCTCCGTCCCACCGTCACCGCCACTGCTGTCAGAGGAGCGTCATCGAGGCCGCAGCGACATAACCTCTCGTTAAAGAGCCACCGCCACTGTCGCTGCTGCTACTACCACCACTACCACCACCACCACCAGGTCGAAGCAGACGACGTGCAACTCCGTCAGAAGCCTTGTCGCTCGTTACCGCCAGATTGCGCCCGTCGACACGCGAATCGCGCGAGGGAAACTTTCCTCCAACAGCGGAGAGCTCTGCAGAGACTGGCACTGCGGTTTTACTTCCGATTCCTTTCCCGATACCACTCACCAACACCGTGGGTCTCGCGGGGCACTGCGGAGGAACACGTACGCACGCACGTACGTGCGTCAGTAGGAAGGGCTCTCGCTTTTTCCGTCGCGTTTCGCACGCAACCGTGAAAGCACGACGCGAATCGATGAACGTCGTCGTTGCGGCTCGCCCCACTCACCACTCTGTGTCAATCTTTCTCTCTCCTATCCGCGTACACCCTTCGCACTCGTTCGACTCGTCCGCTCTTACCGCACGATTGTCCTTGTTCGGCGAGCGCAAGATTCACAGACGCAGGGCGAGCGTCGAACACGGCCCGCGGACTGTCGACGTCGTCAGGACCGACGGAACCTAGTCAGCGACGTGAAACGCGAGTCCCGCGACTCGTCAACGAAACAGACGACGTCTCGATGATCTCGAACCACACCCAAGGAAGGACGTGGTTTCGAGAGAAGGCCGGCCGGGAGGACGAGTCGCCGGGAAGTGGGAGAGACGACGCTGGCGCCGTACCGACCGTCCAACCCGGCGTCAAGAGGACGCCGTCGTCGCTGCCGACGATGACAGGTTGCTGCACGAGCCGCTGCTGTTACTATCGCCAGCCGCAGCAGCCAGCAATCTAATGATCAAAAAAAAGCTGCTGGCTGAATTGCCGCAACTAGAAACTCCAAAGTTTGATTATAAGGCGATTTTGTCAAGATATAGTAAGGGGAACGGAAAGTAATTTTTCCAAATAATGTAAACAGTGTGTAGCTAGTTATTGAATAATAGAATCGTCATCAGGCATGTACTCAAATTTTGTAAATAAATTCCCTGATAATTCCTGGATATTCCAGGAATTTTTATCAAAATTCCAGGTAAGATTAGAAAATTTTTTAATGCAGCTTTAAAATAAAATTATTTTATTATACATACTTTTTAATATTCTTTATTCGTGCTATCACAAAAAAAGCAATTAAGATTTAAATGTTAAATTGGAGATTGAACTAGAAAGAAATAACATGAATTAAATGTCGTATGATGATCTGTCTACATGGATCTAGTTTACATCACTGAATAGAAATATAGATACTGTACAGAAAAAATATAAAAAATAATTTTGTCAGACAGATAAAGTTCAAATTTTAAAATAAAAATTTTCCTGAATTCTAATAAAATTTCATGAAAATCCATGATTTTCAAAAGTAAAAACTAAATCCCCTGAAAATTCCAGATTTTCTCGATTTTTCTCAATGTAGCACACATAATTTTCTGTATAATGACCCATTAGTTATCCATATTAAATTTTTTTCTCGAATAAGCTAACCGGCTTTGACAAAAAATGTGAGTAAAGCAATTCGAACATCAAGAGACACGGTAGTGTCTCGTAATAAATCTACTAAAAAAATCTATCTTACTTGCTCTTACAGAGCTTTTTTCTCGCAAGTGCTCCAATGATCAGAAAAAATGATAGTCTGATGGAGCGAATACGATAAAAGTAGCGTAGTAAAGAAGAAGGGAGGGGACGGAGAAAGTGGTTCACCCCGAGCACTGTCTTAGCAAGGACGCCCCAATTTAGCAATATATTATATTTTTTCTCATCATCAGCAAAAATTTCGAATCGAAGATTCATTTGTAACGGAAAATAAAAAGACACATAAACTAACTCGATTGCAAAATAGAAGAACAATTAAAGTGATAAAACTTTTATGATTAACTTCTTTTTTTGCTGCAGTAGAAATAAGTTTTTGTTTGTAACGCGGAAAATTTTGTTACTTGTAACAGGCAAGTATGTAAACACATTTTTAATTGAAAGGTACGAAACAACAAAAGTAAGGATTAATCCACGAACTAAATAACAAAGGGATGTATTATAATAAACAAATAATCTCCATAAATGTTAAACTGGCTTTAAGTATGAATGTTTCGGACTTACTTGTCCTTCTTCGTCAGCATAAATTATGTTACTACATAACAATGTCATGTAATAGAACGTATTTAATCGAATTAATACAATTAATAGCGATAAAATATAGTGAACATTTTTTTATAACTTTTATAAAATGGATTAAAAAATTAAAGGGACGCTAAAGTCGTGAATTTTACCGACTGAACAACGACTTACACACATATAATTACACAATATATACGTACGATTTACAAAACATCAATATGTCCTTACATACTATTACATCAATATTGCACGCATGTAAATGTAGACAAATTTTCAAGTACACTAATCTTTCATATTAAATATTCAAGCCAAAATTTAAGAACATAACGTTGTTTTATCATGTAATCCATATCTCAGACCATTTCCGTTTTGTGCAAACAGACTGCAAAATTTTTATATGAAGCAAATATTGGCACACATTGACAGCTATAGACGCCATATTAGCATAAAAAATAGGTAAATCAGATCTAAATTTCTTAATTTTTCTTCATTCTCGGCATAAAGTTGACCGGTCTGAGTTATATTTGTGTCTATACTTTAATTGAGGAAAAAGCTTTTTAAATCTGTAAATATTGTACAATTAAGAAAATAGTGTAATGGAAAAATTTGCGTTTGATCGATAGAAAGATAACTTTAGCATTCCCTTAATATTATGAAAAAGCTATCTGATAATTAGTGTAATGATTGCTATCAATAGTAAAGACATAGGGGGCGAAAAAGGAGGAAAACCGCATTTTAGCGTTATCTTTTCTTACTACGCTATTGGAAGAGAGAGTACTTCCTATCTTAATTCTTTAATTTTTTGTTGCATCTATTTCGTTACGTAAAGGACGAGCCTTATCATGTTACCAAATTAAAGCTTAACTTCTTAGAGAAAAGAGTTAATAAAAAAGTTAATAAATCAATGGAGGAATATTATAGAAAATGATAGTAATTATTGAATAAATAAAATAGATTATATTAATAATTAATAAAATAACATATCAGCCATTATTTCAATTATTTATTAAAACGCTATTTCAGTTCTCATTAATGTCAAACACATTCACATTAATGAGAAAACGCTATCTTTTTCATTCTCTTCTATCTTTCTTATTTCTTTTTGTGTTTCTCGAAAGTTGACAACACTTGACTGATAAATCAAAACTGACTGTCTTATGTCCAGTCTCTGTAGTATCTAATCATGACCTGCGCAAACAAAACAAAAGATATGCGACAAACATATTAGGACAACACGTATGTAACACGTGAAAATTGTCAAAAATATAAGGTCACTATTTTTAAACTCTCAGTTCTGAATGTTAATTCTTAAACCATAATCAGACTAGAGATTGAGATTGGATTGGAATTTGACCAATCCGAAAAAAGAAAACCGACTTCAAGTTTAATTTTGCTTTAATTGGTCCAATTCCAATCTAATCGTATGTCTTACAGTTACGGTTATGGAAAGTGTGTGTGGCAGCCCTAAGTAAGATCCGGTAGTTCATGCGAGATCTCATGTCGTATGCTGAGCACCACTGCAAGCGAGGTGTATAACGATCGTCAATGCTCGTTTGATGTGCGATCTGTTAAATGTAAACACACACACGTACATGCACAACTCGCACGCAGCGGTGCTCAGCGCACGATAAGGGATCTCGCATAAACTTCCGGGCTCTAGTTGTAACCACGGAATATTTCTACTTGATTACATTGCCCAAGTTAATGACGAAAAATTAAAGAGCATAGATAAAACATGGTTCGTCATTCTAAGAAGATAACCAATGTTGTTGTTGATAATGATTGATATGACGCATACTGTCGATTAAGGATGCGATAACAATCGAAACTGATTAGAAACACAGATTAGCCTTGAATCGACGTTGTTCAATCACCCTATCGAGAAGTGAAGCTAATCCAAATCGATACTTCCATTCAAAATAGCTTGTGTGGTATCGTGGTTGACAGATGGCAGCGTGTCAAGTATCAGCTAGCGACAGTCAATGCGGATCAAACCCGGATTTTCGAATGACGAAAAGATTATTTTCACAATAAAAAAAAATATAAAATTACTTGGTTTCTTACACAAAATGTATTTTCTTCTCTCTATTCTTGCTGATCAAAAAAATTCATTTTTAGCAAATTTTAAATGATATCTCTGATAACATTAAAATATCTCTAATGTTTCTGAACGCAGCCCGCTAGAGTGACAATAAATTTATCAAAGAAATATTTCGATATAAAAATTTCGCTTAAAAAGTCATTAACAAATTATTATCCATGTTATTGTTTAACTTTACATAACTCGAAATATGTACAACCGAATAAAAAGTAAATAACAAAAAAACTCGAGTGTACGTACATTCGTGTGATAAGATGATCAAGTTTAAAAACAATGAGGAATTGTGTAGTTATACGTAAATGCTAAAATGTACCTTGAAAAAGTTTCGAAGTGCTCAAAAATAAAAATGCCGTATAATAATTGTTAGCTATTGTGTATTGGCGTATTTGTGTCACTAAAAACGGCGGGCTACTAATTCCATAAGCAATTGTTAGAATTTGTTAATAACGGAGATAATAGAGAGCTGTAAAGTTCCCAGTAGCCATTATACTCCTCTATTTTTTAGAAAAAAACCATGAATGCATGAACTATGTGTTTTTATTATGTTTCTTTAATGAAACATACATTACAAATATATGTTTATTACAAAGAAATATTGGGTTGTTACATAAGTTTGTTCGGTTTTTTATCTTTTGTCAATGAAACATACATTGAAAAAAAGATAAAAAACCCGAACGAACTTATGTAACAACGCAATATTTTTTTAATCATCTAAATATATCATGTTTGTCTCAGTATTAATACAGTGCAATGTTTAATTTCCGATAAATAAAGAGGTGCCGCTTTAGGAAGTTTATGCCAGTATTGGCAACTTTCCTCTACTACGTGACGTTTCACTTTGTCATCAATAACCCTTTCTCGTTATCGATAACGTGTAAAAGCTTCCACCGACCTATTTCGGCTCTCCCCAATTTTTGTAATAACATAAATTTCTCGACGATTTAAAAAATAATTTATAAAATCTCACTTCTTCGAATAGAGTCGTAAACATTTCGAAGCAAATTAATATCTCAAGTTCAAGACGATATACACTGAGAAAAAAAAATTGTAGTAATGGCAGCTATAAGGCGACAACCATACAAATTTTGTTAACATAATTATAATATATAGTTAAGTGATCTATATTGTAGTTATTGCAACCAAGTTAATGGTTAAGAAAACTAGTAAAAAATAGTTGTAGTATACTATATAGCAATTACAACTATTTTTTATTAGTTTTCTTAACCATAAACTTAGTTGCAATAACTATAATATAGTCCACTTAACTCTATATTATAATTATATTAATAAAATTTGTATGGTTGTCCCCTTATAGTTGCCACCACTACAATTTTTTCTCACAGTGTATTCTTATGTGTTTCGTCATTGTGTGACTCGATTGTAAAAATTGACACTAACAACCTCTTACTATCCTTTTTTGTTGAATCTGCGCATCCGAACCAAGATTTTATCCGCTTGAGAGAATCGGAATTCGCTCTTGACGTCTCCGACAAAAACACAGTATTGAGCGCGAGATTCAAATTGACTTTCAATTGCGTGCGCCATGAATTTTATCGATAACCGTTCTCTGGACTAAGTCCGCACGACAAACACTCGAGCCCGACGGAAGAACTCGTCCATTATCGAATCTTCCCTAGGTCGGGGAACCCTCCCTTCGGCGGATTCCCGGATGCGCGAATGGGAGCAACAGTTGAGCCGCGCGGGTCAACGTCCAATACAATGTTCTCGCCGCTCTCCGGCCTCCTCTCTGTTGCGTCTCGGCCCGAGAGCGTATACACAACCGCGGGGCTTAGCCAAGTACCCCACGCCGAATACATCGCCGTGCCTTTGGCGAACGACGCTTTAGGGCACCGAGGTAAAAGGGGATATAGCCAGTAACCGCGCGCGGAGCGACAGTTGGTCGACAGACCGGCAGGTCCGCCGACGTTGCACCTGCCGTCCAATATCTCTAGTTACTTGGCTAATCGCTTTATGATTTATCATCCTCATGTTCGGTAAGCCGACATTGTCGAACCTTTGTGCCATAATTTCCTACGTGACCCGAGATACGCGAGCTACTATCTGATTTACGGTCGTCCGACTTTCGTGATCGCTCGATTGAGTTTCGCCTCTGAACTCCACGTCTCGATTCGGTCCGATCAAAGTACGTATTTGTCTTAACGGAAGTAAATTAATAATGGAGAGACTATTGGCTTGCCTTTTTCGCGAAATTAAATTCCAAACGTATATAGTTCGTTAATTTAAACACATTATTAGTCCATAGAGAGCTAATGGCTCACTTTGGCACGGAATCATCGACGTCTTAAAATATGCCGTGACGCAAGTGCATCGATCGATCGATCAAGGCTCGCCCGAGCTGCAACTCGCACTCGTTTGCTTTTTTTGAGCGTGTTTTTTTTTTAGTAACATTCGTCCCATTGTTTCATCGAAGTAGCGAGATAGACAGTGCACGCGATACATGTCGAGTCATCGAATCCTAAGGGGGGAAATGCGGCACATCTCCCGAGAAGCGTGGAAGAGAAAGAGAGAGAGAATACAGGTGAATGACGTCAAGAGGTTGGCAGTGACGTCAGAAAGTAACTTGGAGTAGCAGGCCGCGGCGTGGCGTTGCTACTGGTTGCCGGCTAATTCCTAGATGCCGAAGGGAGACGGACACGTCCTCGTTTCTATATTAGGACTTAACGCAATATCCAACGGGACGTTCCTTTTTTTTTTTCCTTTATTAAACGATGCCATCGCGTGGGAATTGGGCGGGAAAAGGATGCCGATAAAATATCTGATTTTATTTAAAAAAATATCGTCCGGTCGAAGATAAATGTGCGTCTAAATGCGCATGTGACTCCCGATTGGTCGCATACGAGGCAACTGGACCGTGTAAATTACATTCAATACGCGGCCTGGTGTGCAATATTGATCGTGCAGCATCGACATCAATGAACGGCATTTATACCGCGAGCGTGGTTCTGTGCTAGAAAATGAAATCGCCGGTGCTACTTTTATGAATGAAAATAGTGTCACGACAAGAAGAAAGTCTGACCCCGACGACTTTCTCGACGAGCGAATTCTTACTGAGAAAGCTCGCGAATCGAGTCTACCGAAATCTGCGAACGGACCAAATCCGACGATAATCGCATTCTGGTGGTTTTATCGCGACCGAATATGCTGCAGAACTTGCAGCGTTAAACCCTGTCCTAGTTTAATGCAGTCGCATGACGTCATTAAGCGTGTCAAGAAGAATGGTTAACCGCATAAAGCGCATCTGTGAAATTTTTTCGAAGTGTCAGCAATGTCCCAGTTTTGCTGATAGTTTAAGATAATTGCGTAACATAATAAGCACTGTGTAAAAGTTCGAGATAACGGAAATATTTTGTTCGCGATATTAAATTCCACGGAAGGGCATGAACAATTTACACAATTCAAACTGAACCCCAGTACAAGGAAAATTGTGAAATCAATTATTACATTAACTGCTTCTGTCTTTTTTTTTGTCACTGCTTACTTTCCACGTTCGGGTAACAAGAAGGGCTGCTATCTTGGTGACTAGCAGAGGGGCATGATAAAACAGGACGTGAACCCATGGGTGGGAAGAGGAGGGCCGGTGACGGAGTGACTAAAGGGGGGTTTAACTACGAGACACATCATCCAGCTCGAATACGTTGACCCTTTCGCATTCGATAAGTAGTGCGACCTACTAACCGTCCTATATGCCGTGATCGCTATTAAGGGGCCCGCCGGGTGTTTTCTATTGGAGAGAAGCATCTGCATAAAGCTTGTCGTCGTTCGGCGCACACGACGTTATCCGTCGCGATGAAATTATACACGGAACCGCACGCGAGTAGAGTAATAGCGGCTCTGGGTGGGCTTCCTACGCGAACTATCGCGCAACCGAGAAACAATGTTCAGTTTGTAATACAAAGTAAAGAAGATAGCGACAAACACTTTCGTTAAATAGAAGTCCATGCTATCGAAATTAATCTAATTCGCTGGAATAAATTTTGGGAAACGTCTCGAGAATGTTATTCGAGATCAAAGACTGTATCCACACCCAGAAATGTCATTCTCCTGCTAAGAAACGCGATAACTCAATTTTTAGTTTTTCTCTTTTAAATAACGATTATCTTTGCAAAGAATATTTTCTTAACAATAATCTCTAAAATACACTTATTTATCTTTTACTTGAAACGAGTTTATTTACTTAAAATTAATTTCTATGTACACACAAAAAAATTTATTTGAATTAAGTGAATATTACTTTTTTCAAATATTTCACATGTTCATATATCCGCAAATATAAAATAAGTTCATCATAAGCATCACATTTATTCAAAATACATTCTGAATTTTAGTAATATGTTACTTCAATAAAGAATTAAGGCTCCTGACTCTTTAGCTGAGAACTCCGTGTTGACAGGAGCGACATAGTATCGCAGAAAAAATTAGAACTAATAGCGTGAACGAAACGTGACAGGTTAACGATGAAATTTTGTTTTGCATGCCATTTCGTTATTATGTGTTTTATTGTGAAAATGTGTCTTGTCTCGTATTTATCAAATTCGTAAAAATGGGTCACAAGTAAAGTTATCTTTAAATTTTTTACATAAAAGCATATTTTTCATTCCTTTAAAAGCTTTAGTTAAAACAAAAATTTAATTTGCTTATTAATCTGACTTTTCGAAAAAGTATAAATTCTTTTTTTCAAAATATGTATGTTAATAAATTTTTCTAAAATTTGTGATGAATATCTTTTTAAGAAAATATTCTTTGTTGAAAGTAATCGTTACTTACGAGAAGAAAAAATTAGTTAAATGCTTTTTTTAAGAATAGAATTGATATTTTATTGTGTGTAAAACTAAGAAAATTGATTTACAAGATTTTACAGAATAATTCTAGATTTCTTAGAAATTGGGCGTGCCAAAAAAAATGGCAAATGCCATTTTTTTAATTTTTTTAGGAGAAAGAAAAAACTTATTTTCTTGAAAACTATCATTTAAAAAATTCTATAAAAGGAACACCATATGACTAAAGATATGAGCAATCAGTCTTTCAGCAAAATTTTTAAATTAAGTTCTAATTTAAAAAAAAAATCATGTAGTTAAAATTTCAAAACATTGAAAGTGTAAATAAAAATACGGGACAATGGTTTTGAGCCCATTTTCTCCATTTGTAGCAGCACTTTCTCTGCCAAACATGTGATAAAACACAGCACTTACAACCCATTAACATAATATATATGATAAAATGTATTTGCACTTATAACGTTTTATTGTAGCGCGCTTCAAATAAGACTAAAGGAATATATGAGATGCGTTACGCTAATGGAAATATCCGCGAGGTTCGTTTTTCAATCAAATGCATCGCGTTCCGATGAAATCTCGTGGGAACTGAGAAAACATGAGCTATTTATCGCAATGTACAATTGATTTCTGGCCCAACTCAATCGGGAGTGCCGATAACGCAGATATCATCGTCGACGCGTCTCAAGTGGGACGCTGTCAATTTGAACTCAAGACGCCACTTGTCTTCAACGCGCGCGCGCGACAACGGCTTTATATTTCGAAGCAATTAAAGCCGATTAAGACAGCTGCGGCCGGCAATTGGTCGGCCAATTCCGAGACGGAATGTGACGCGTCGCAAGAAACTTTTTTCCCCCGTTGTGTCCCACCAAGATCGGAACGTCGCTTTACGTTTTTTACCCTTCCTCTTCGGCGTCTGTTACGCCAAACTAAAGCTATTCTAACGTGACATCTGTAACACACGTTTTGACGTTTGTCCATTTATTGCAGGGTTTGAGAAAATCCGGGTTTAAAAGAAAGATCTGCTCAATGGATGTTTTTGAGTTTTATTGGATTTTTTCGAATTTTACGTTTTTGTTTTTTATAGTCCACTAATGATTAATCAAATTCGCTATTCAATTGATAATTCTATTATGAATTAATTTCAATTTATTTATTAATATAATAGACGTACACGTATCTACATAAGGATCATTCCAAATCGACCAGTCTTTGAACCCGACCAATTTTATTCATTTTTTAACAAAAAATAATTCCATTATATATGAGGTCTTAAAATGTTCGTTACGTATAATAGATTTTTTTGTAAATTTATTTAAAAAAATAAAAATGGAATTTTTAATTATAATTAATAATTGAAGAAGAATGAATATTAAAATTAAATTAAACAACTTTTTTAATTCTTTAAAAAAAAAATTGAAAAAAATGAGTTTATTGGGTAGGTTTTTAAAGTAGGTCCAACCCAATAAAACACGGTGGTCCACTTCGTCAAACCCTGGTTTATTGTCGATCGTCTATCTTTCCAGATTCTCGACCTATTGCGATCATTAACCCGCGACTTGTCGTTTAAGGTTTATTATCCGAGAAATGCCAAAGATCATTCTCGTAAGAACCGCGGATCCCATGCCATGCCTTTCTTCGTTGTTGATCATTATCTTCCCTGTATGACTCAGATGGTCGTAAATGAGACGATTAAAGATCCACGATAAAAGCTACAGTAGTAAATACTACAAGAAGAAAGAAGAGAGAAAGATTTATCTGACGATGAAACTAATTATTGTACGACGGAATGCTTCCAGGAAATCCAGTGGACGTCAGAATTTCCGTGCTTCTAAAATAGCAACAAAACAATGTTGCGGTATTTAAAGATTTACTAAAGCATCAAACAATGGAAGAACGCGAAATTTAAATATAGTATAACGTAAACCACTTTCTAAACTGAAGATAAAATCGCTCACACATGACGCAAAAAGTATCTGTTGCCTTGATAAATGCGAATAAAGTGTGATTCCAGCAAATATACATTCAACGTTAACAGAAGTCGAACAAAATCGTTACTTATTATATAAGAAAATTCAGCGACTTCGCGTTGCATCACACTTTCCGTTCTCAGAATGAATATCTCGCAAAAGACTCGGTGGAAACTACCAGTTACCAGTTAAGAGTTAATCTTAGCTGGAGCAAGAAACACACAATCAGTCACGTTATTCAAGCACTTTTTATCACTCCTATTTGCGATTTCTATAAACTTGTTCGTGACATTCCCACTAAATTTACTACTTCTATTTTTAACAGATGAGTAACAGCTGCGATTGCTGCTACATCGTTTAATCCAGACTTAAATGACAAAATTACATAATTTGATAATTAATAATATTTTCTTCAATTACAATGTCGAATCCTGTCGAGACGAGTTGGGCTCAACCAAGTTGAGCAGCGTCGTCAATTTCACCGCAAAGTTTCGCCGACGCGAACATTTTCCCCTCTTAGTTTCCCACGGAAAACAACAGACGGTTTTCTTGTTGTCGATCTTCGCGTTTCTTACACTGTGAAAATCTAACTCGCGGGTTACACCGAGGAGAGACGAACTTTGTTTTCGCAGGCACGTCATATATGCAAAGCGATTCGCGTTAAGCGCATTGTGCACCGCGAGATAACCCGAGTTGTCGTCAAACAAACGTCACAGGCGTCGCTTTGCCGAAGCAGAACTGCACGACGGAACAACTTCGTAGCGAGGTGACACGCAAACATTCCTGAAGAACGTTAAAAATTACAGTTGCGTAATTTCAAGACTCATCAAGGCAATCCACTTTCTTGGCGAATATTTATATGCTTTTTTTTTTAACGATAGATTTTTATTCAATATAAAAATTTAAAACAATGCCGCGCTTGATCTATTTTAAAAGATTTGCAATAATTGCACAGATCAGAGCTTGGAATAGATTTACTCAATTATAATACTACACACAGCAAAAAAAAACTGTATATTGGGTTTATATCTCCGCAAATTTATCATAAGTTCATTATAAACATCAAATTTATTCACAATATATTCTGTATACTAATAAGTTTAATATATCAATCGAGAATATTAAATTAAAACAAAAATTCTCTTAAAGGCGCTAAGTTTCAAGAACGAGCAATAATAATCAGGTTATACAAAACACAAATATATTGAATTTCAACATGTACAACAAATGATCGCGGGCATGTACATTATTTTATCGCGGAACAAGTTTTTGCCTGACTACGTCTTCATCAGCCGCCATAAAATTCATAACAATAATAATCTTAATAATAATAAATCCATATCCTAAACCGTTATACAGAGTCAAGATTTAAAAAATTGAATAAATTATAGAACCTAATAGTTACTAATTTACGCATTACTGTGTTTTTTTTGGCATTGTTCTTGCATGCTACTTTCCTCCGATATTTTCAAAGGGGGTAGATGTTCTTTGTGCATTTCTTTCTTTCTACTAAATAGCCACCGGTCGAATAATGTCATCTATCGTAGATGGATTTCACTCCTGTCGGACAGTGATTAATCAAATATGTGATTCTCCTAGTTCAAGATTGATATACATTATTGAGTCCGCAAACGAGAAAGGAGGATCATAATGGACCTATATTAAAAATTCTCTTATTATAAAATTTTCTTATTCTTCTATTCTACAAAATTTACATTCTTCATTAACATTCTAAAGAATATAAATTCTTTTTTTAATACATGCGACAAGTGTTTTTTTTTTAATTTGTGAGGAGTATATTTTAAGACTACACACAGAAAAATATCAATTTTACTAACAAAAGTGATTATTCTATTTACTTTTCTTCTTTTAAACAATGGTTATCTTTGATAAAAAATATTTTCTTGGTAATAATCTTAAAATATATTTATCATTTTGGAATCTGTTTCATCAATAAACATTATAGATAAATAACATGTTGTGTTTCGTATAACATTGATGTGTTAAAAAACAATAGATATTATTAATTTGCGTTGTTTGCAAAGCAAATTAATAGAGAATATCGATCGATTCCAAGCAATTATTGAGTCGTATTTGTATAAATAAAAGAAAGTATTCTTCAGAGAGAATATATTAACAAGACGTTTCGACTATACTTAATCTTCTTCAATTGTACAGTTTTAAATACTGTAAGTAATTACATGTAGAAAATAGTGAGAGAAACCGTGAGCCATCGCATGTTAACCCAAGTGTGTTATATTCTCTCTGAAGAATACTTTCTTTTATTTATATAAATACGACCCAATAATTGCTCGTAATCGATCGATATTCTCTATTAATTGATGTGTTAATCCTATTGATATCCATTATGCGTTACTTTCAATATTATTCAATGAAGAAATTGATTCTAAAATTTCAATTCTTCCTAACATCTAATATTCTTTCATTGTGCAAGGCCTAATATTTACTTAATTCAAGTAATTTACAATAGTATTTTTCAGTGTGTAGTATTGTAAAAAAAATATACTTTGTTAAGGATAACTGTTACTTAAATAAAAAAAAGTAATTGCTTTTCTTAAGAGTAAAATAATATTTTTCTGTATATGGAATCAACACTAATTCATAGATTGTTATATCTGGGTGGAAACAACAGCTTTCATTAACATTTCGCGAACGCTCTCACGAGCATGTCCTACGACAAGGAAAGTAAACGCAGGAAGAGTCTCATTATCACCGATTCTGACTCATTGCTCAGTCGGAGTGCTCTTTTTTTTAAAGACTTCTGAAACACGTATAGCACGAATCTACGCGCAAATCTCCACTCCAATCAATGATCCCATCGATAATGCATCCAGACCCACGTAATCGCGACGCTCGATCTATTTCCGGACAAGTTTCACCGACAGTTTCGCGCGACCGACCGACGTCGGCGAGAGACCGGCCCTCTCGGCCGAGTGGCGTCGTCAATCGGTCAATGTAGCGTCATCGCGACGTCGCACGACAGACGAGGTAAAATCGAAGGAGGCGTACTTTTACTCGGGCGAGAGTCGTGGACGCATCGAGAAGCGGCTTTCGCGCGACGTCGCGGTGTAAAGAGAATCAGGTCTCGCGGGCGCGAACGATGCGTTGCGTCTCGCGGTGCGCGAGTAGTCCGCGGAGGATTTCCGGGGATCGGGGGATGATCCGCTCTCTCGCAGCCGGG